>BQNB010005979.1:0-99588 GCA_026074375.1 Tanacetum coccineum
GAAGATATTATTTGTTGGTGTTCGTTAACCAACTTGGTGAATTTTATTTTCTGAATTAAGACAATTTTTTTATATTTTTGATTTTTCTATATATTTTTTTTTTTTTTTCTTTTACTTATACTAAAAAGAAAAGGAAAATATATTTTTTACTTTTTATATTTTATTTATTTTTTTTGGATTTTTGGATTTATGACAAAAATTTAACTTTCGAGGACGAAAGGATCTTCAAACCAAATCGACAAACACAAAACGAAGGAATCGCTTACACAAGTCCCCGGCAGCGGCGCCAAAAACTGATTGGTAGTTTAATCACGTAAAATATAAAATAATATATAATCCCGAGAGTAATTAAGAAAGATACCAAGTTACCCTTGATAAAATTCACTCTCAAAAATATATATAATATAATATAAAATACGTATATTAAACCGGGTAAGTATGATCACCCGGGTCGTTTTCCCCAATGACTCGTGCAATGGAAACCTCGATCAAGTTTGGATCCTGATTTGAATAAGAAAAGAGATATTTTTTTGATTTAATTATACTACTAAAATTAAAGACACAATCAACTAATTAACAAATTAAACTAATTACGAAAGTAAATAAAATGCGACATTTAAGAAAACAAATGCAATTTAAATCTTAAAAATGTAAACTAGATTCCTAAACCTAAATTAATGCTAAAGAAAATTTTAGAAAAAGAAAAAATATTTTTCTTTGGGGCTTTTCGGATTTTTTATGAATTAAATACTATTTAATCTAAATTAAATTCTAAAAATAGAAATTAAATTGATAAAAACTAAGAAAAATACTTTTTAAACTGAATTAATTCTAAATTACTTAAAAAGATGAGAAAAACATTTTTTTATTACTAATTTAAAAGATTAAAATTTAAAATTAAAGTTGAAAATTAAACTAAAAGTTTGAAAATTAAATGTTTAAAAATAAAGATAAAAGTTACTTTTCTATAAAAATGACTTAAGTGATTTTAAAACTAAAATAATTTTTTTTGTATTTTTATTTGATTTTTGAAAATGAAATATTAAAAACTAAATTCGAAAATTAATAATTTTTTTTTTTTTAAATATAAAACTTAGACTAAAAATTATATAAAAATATTTTTTTATAAAAAGAAATAATGCAGAAAATTAATTTTATCAAAAGCCCTAATTTTTAATGAGTAATTTTAAACTAATTTAAGCAATTAAACTAAAAAAACCTAATTTATTATTTATAAAAACTATTTTTATAAAACTTAAACTAAAACCAAACAAACACATGGGCCGAAAGTGACAAAACAGAAAGATAAGGGTAGGCGGGGAAAATTTAAAGTTTTATAAAACACACAAAGTTTGATCAATTGACAGACGCTAGTTTTTCCCCCCCTTAACCTAGGATACCTAGAATAACATTTAAAACTAAACGAAGGTGACTAATCTATGCAATTAACTATAGGACTAACTGCTAACTAACAAAAGGATAACTTGTTGTAAATTTAAACTAACAGAAACTATAAATAAAAAAAATGCAAGACAGGCCCCTGAACCTCTAAAATTTAACAACCAGCATCCTTTTTGACTGCAAACAGCTTATTTAACTAAACTTTAAAAGACAAATTTTCTTAAAAGCTACTTTCTAACTTATTTTAATAAGCAATGATAAGCTAAAACACACTGATAAGCTCTAGCAGCTTATCAGTCTACCTAAAACTGAATTAATTAATCACCTCAAAACCACATGACAAATTTTGTCTACTTAAATGAAAACTGCTTAATTCAATTCAGCAAATCCAAACTGCTTAATCAAACTAATATTTAACAGTTTTAAGAAAAAGCATAACAAAGTAAACAGAATTACTAAGACAGATATAAAATTTATTGAAACTTAATAAATGTGTACCTTAGCTTTCCAGCTAGAACAGGAAAGCAATAAGCTGTGTGGGCTTATGGCTTAATCCACATAAGCCCTAAATCAAACCAACAACAATCCTAAACTAGTCCTAATGCTGACCCTCAGCTCTCTTAAAACCTCTGATACCAAGCAGCCATCCAAATTCCAGGATGGTTATCAAGCCTTCTTCATGATATAACACAAATCAAATACTTTGACAGATTTAAATTGAGGCTGGGAAACGAATTAATATGAAATAACTTTTATTAAATCTGGAAAGAAAAAAAAGTTCTTACAATGCGAAATGAAATTAACATGAATTGAAATTACATTAAAAAAAAAATACTTAAACTGATCGAAAACAATTAAACTATAAAGATTAAAAACTGAAAAATTAAACCACCCCATAGCTGGCAAATGAGGGGAGGGTATTTATACCAAGCTTGAGCTCTTGCATCTTCTCGTCCTTCTATCCTCTTCATCTCAGCCCTTCAATCTTTTCTCTTTCCTTGATTTATATCTCAATCGTGGGATTAAAAATGTGTATAACCCGGATCATTGACGTGGATATAGAGTGTGTTAGTTATGTGAGTGTAAACACTCACACACGTCACATCACCCAATCACTTCCTTTCATTTTGCCAGGGTGGAACGGGTTAGGTTTATGATTGATAGTGATGGATGGGTTAAGGGGTGTGAGGGGATCATTAACCCTATGGTTAATTTGGGTGTGGGTAAAAGATTGACTGACTAGGGTTCTTTGTGTTCTTGAGTGAGTGTTCGTGTGTGTGTGAGTTTTGATCGCATTTGGGGGTAAATGTGTGAACAGTAAATGTAAATGGGGTTATAAGTGTAGCCGGGTTGGTCGGGTTAGGGTTCGGGTTAAGATTGGGTAATTGGGTTAGGGGTTTGTTTCTTATTGGCTGAAAGGTGGCCCACGGGTAGTTTGACCCGGTTCATTGACCCGCGCCTTTTTGCATCTTTGAGGTAATTACATATCTGGCCCTTGTGTTTGGGTAGGCACAATTTCAAGTTATAATTAACTTTGGGCAAATTGCATATTCAGCCCTTGTGTTTATAAAACAATGGAGTTGGGCTTTGGATGAATGTGGTTTAGCTGCAGAAGGCTGAGGCATGATCTCTCTGGCTTCGGCTTTGATTTCTTTAGCTCCTTGATCACTCATCCGTTCTCGTGTCCGTTTTTGACTGATTTCTGTGATATTTGACCATATCCATACTGCACACATAAAACTCAGATACAAGCACATTTTTGCCATTTTTGATCCGTTTTGGGTTTATTTGGGTTATTTTAAGCATAAATAGATATGTGTATTCTACACTTATCAATTTTCTTCGGAGAAGTTATATTTATCATGCGCTCACTGTAAGTCCTGCTGTTTCGACCACATTCGTTGAACAGTTTTGGACGTCTGCTAAGTCCAAAACAATCAACAATGTTAGGCACATAACTGCCAAAGTATGCTGGCATGTTTGTGTCTACTCTGGAGGCATCAATCCGAACTGAATCCTTATTTTTGATGATGCTGATGGGATGACTCATTACCAATCAAGCTATCTTGATGCTATTCAGTTATGGGATTATGAGGGATTTAACTGTGTAACATTTAATAAAGCTTTGTTTTCACCCCAATGGAGGTTTTTATTTCACACAATTAATCATTGTTTAAGTTCCAAAAGTACCTCTTGGGATCAAATTCCTACAAATATTGCCACAGCTGTAATTTGTTTAACAACTAATCAAAAGTATAATTTTTCCAAATTAATTTTTGATGGTATGCTTAGACATCTAGAGGCTAAGAAGAAGTTTGTAATGTATCCTCGTTTTATTTCTATATTTTTTAGATAGTAAATTAGTAAATATATCTGTACCTTTAGATCACTTTCCTGTAAATAGTTTAACTAGTAAAGTTTTTTCTTTTATGATTAAGAAGGGCAAACATTTCTCAGGCAAAGTTACACCTTTGTTTGATACTATGTTGGTCCAACCAACTCAGGATGAGGGTGCTTCCTCAGAAAGACTATCTGATGAACAACCATCACCCTCTCCTGCTCCCACTAGTGAAGTCCCAAATGAGTCACTGCCTGACTCATCTTCTGCTCAACCTAGTGAGGTACCTTTTGAGCAACAACCTGACCCTTCCCCAAGACCTTCACCCAGACCTTCACCAAAACCTTCACCCACTCCTATTGTTCCTGATTCAATCCCAGAACCTACTGGTGAGAATCTTGGAGATCATTCATCCAATGATACATCCCTTTCAGGGAATGAGGATGACATGACTCTTCAAAATGTCTTATGATTCTTAGTATCTCTTTATGTAAAACAGGTTTCGATCAAGCCAAAGAAATCTCTAAAGTCTTTGAAGGGCTAGATCAACAAGCTCAAGAAACAAGCTAAACCTGTCATCAAACATCACAAAGCATATCTGAAGAGTGTCTCATTGCAGCAAAGATTCCCAAGGAAGAGCTTCTCAAAGAAACATAGGGTGCACAAAGAGTCTGTATCCAAACAAGGGAGGAAGATTGCAAAAGGAGAATCATCAGTTCAAAGAGATCCTCTGTTTGATGTAATGCCTGAAGATAAGATTGATCACATGGAAACAGAAAATGCTCAAAGTGAAGGGAGGACAAGAGAAATGGTGGATGAAGACAAGGAGTTTGATGAAGTTTAGACTTTAGTACTGAGATGTAAGTTAGTACTGAAAGAAGGAGGTAGTAGACTTGAAAAAGTTAGTCTGGGACAGGACCAATAGTTAGTATTGACGGATCCAAAGTTAGTACTGATGAAAAAGTTAAAAGTACTGTTGGGCAAATAAAAGGTACTGAAGATCAAACTAAGGAAGAAATTGCTACTCAGGCCTCTCAAACATCCACTCAAACACCCACTTCTATGATATTTGGTGATGATGAAACAATAGCTACACTTCTCCAACATGAGTCAAGCCAAAGCTGCTTCTTAAGAAAAAGAAGAAAAGGTGTGTTGAGTTGAAGGATGTGGAGAAATTGATGGACCTAGCCTACTTATACAAGATTCACTTTCGGCACATTTAAAACCTCTTCCAAAGATTGATCCAAAAGACAAAGGGAAGAAGAAGATTGAAGAGGAGGATGAATCTGAAAGTGAAGATGATGATATTCCTCAAGCTGTGAAGAAATTCAAACAGCTTGAGAGTGATGAAGAAATGGCTAGGAAAATTCAAGAAGAATGGGAAGCAGAAGAAGTAAGAAACAAGATTGCTGAATAAAAGAAACAAATGAGCTTCATTAATAACTTTGGATGATATAAGGCAAGGAATTGGAGGCAGACTGAATCTTGCTGAGAAGCTTCAAGAGCAAGAAAGAGAGCAGTTCACATAGAAGAAAGAGGCAAAGTTCCTTCATGTACAATTGCTGCTCAGAGAATTCCTTGCTCGACAAAGTCAAGAGGGCCATCTGAATACAGACCTTAACCAAGAATCAATTAAGAAAATCAAATGATGACCTAATTATGCCATTGTGGGGAATTCAAACATTCTGAGTTAAAGAGTAAGAAGTTTGAAGACATACAAGCAATGTTATGAAAAGATAAAGAGGTCAGATGAAGATTCATTGCTTGTGGGTCTGTTGAAGATGAATAGACTATTTCTAAGAATGAATTAAGTAAGATTCCTCCAAAGGAGAAGAGATCATGCAGGAATCTAAGAATGAAGTCAGGTAGAGGATAAAGGAGGAAGAGAACACACAAGCAAAGAGAAAAGCCGGTACAAGGAAAAAGATGAAGTCAAGAAAAAGAAGATTCAAACAAGATACTTCTCAAGATGACCCATCTGACATTGAGAAAGAGAATGATGAGCTGAGATTGTGCTTGACAATAGCTCCAGATGAGGACAAGGAAGTAGATTATGAAATACTTGACAAGAAGTATCCAATCATTGACTGGAAGACTGAGAATCTTGGCACTAAACCACAGTTTGATGAATCTAAAAAATCAAGAAAGAAAATTAATATGAATGTTAGGTAACCAAGATAGTAATGGTCAAAAGAGATGTTCAGCACTATTGATATGAGTGACTTTCAGTGTTGACAGAGAAGACTTAGATGCGTATATAAATGACTTGTGATGGACATATATCAAGATAAGATTCCTGAAGGTTTTGATAAAGTTCTTTGGGGAGATTTGATAGTTATGTTCAATCCAGATGAACAAGATGAGTTTTGGAACTCACAGCATGAATGGAAAGTAGTCAGTTGGAAGCTGCATAGTTCTTCAGGGGTACACACTTTGATGACTGATGAAGGATTAGTCGTTCACATGCTAATAGAGAAGAAGTATCCTTTGAAAAGGAAATACTGATGCAAATGCTAAAGCTAAAATTGAAGTTGAAGAAGACAGTTACTATGGCATTGAATTGATCATTTATCAAGAATGGTACTTTGGGGGTGATTTAGAATCTAAAGAATAAGACTGATGGAAATGAGAAGGGATTGAGTGTGGGCTAACCACACACAACAAATGGTTTCTAATACCCATGCTTAACAGGCTAAGAATTATTGGCTAGTCCACAAGCAAAGGCTGGAGGTTAGACTTTCTCAAAATCCGTTTTTATGGTTTACAATTTACAAAAATTGTTATGGTTCTCAAACTCACCTGGTTCTTGGTGAAGAGTTGGATAGTCAAGATCAACGTTCTTGGTTAATAGACTTCTCAATCTGTTGATAGCTGTAGTTTGCGAAAAAACTTTATGGTTTATCAATGCCACAATTGTTATGAACAAGTGAGCATAAGCTAGTCCTAAAACACAAACGGTATTTGGTAAAGACAAATCAAATCCGTTGATGGTTGACAGTTTACCAAAAACTGTATGGTAATTAACTCACCATATTAGATGAAGTGTTATCTATCCCAGAGCAAACGGGCTACTGGGTAAAGGAACATCAAATCCGTTTAATGGACTGGTCGTTTGCCCCATAAAACTACAAAGCCAACTTAGTTGGATTGTAGGTAACAAGATGTTGCTGAGTAGCTGAAAAGATGTTGCTGAATTGCTGAAAAGACAAGGTTGCTGCTAAAGAAGGATAGAGTGTACAAGATTAAGAAATGATAAAGAATGTTTGGATACATCCTCTGTGCGTTAAAAGAAGCTTAAAGGATTGAAGAAACATGAAGTTAAATGTTTAACCATTCATGTTAATGGGAGGATTGTTAGGATTAATATTTCTTAACTTAGTAACGGACAGTACCTTTATAGTTAGTTACTGACGTTATACTTCAGTACCAACAGTATAAAGTATTAGTACTGTTAGTTAGTTAGTACCGTTAGTAGAAAGTTAGTTAGTACCGTTGAGAAGATATTTTAAAAGATATTTATGAGATATTTTAGAAAAAGATTTGTAAGCCTATTAGGGTTATTCTTAGTATATAAAAGGATGACTGTTGGCATAGTTAAGTGTAATGAACAGAGACGATTACAGACGAATACACAAGCTTAGCAAATCATATACAATATCATAGTTTAGCGAATCTGTAATCCTCAAGAAACATTTAATAAAGTTGTTATTCAGTTGTTCATTATTCTTCTTTAGTACTGTGTTAAGATTCCGCATATAAACAATAGTATTCATAGGTCATTGTTTCTACTTAGTCATTTGTATTTTAATCTTGGATATTCCATCCTTATAGGCTGCCAAAGATCCATTCAGTTTAATTGGCCATCATTAACTCACAAACTCCCCTCAAGTGAGGGGGAGCAGAATTGATTATATAGCCAAAACAGGTTGGTGGTAATGTATAAAATTCGTCCAATCATTGCTAAAATGACTGGCCTATCATTGCTTGGAATTTTCGTTCACACGGATTGGGGAATTGTACAACATTTATCCAACCGATACTTGGTTGCCACGTGTCTTTCTTTCTTTGCTTAAATTGTAAGCAGAATGTTTACCCATACGATCAGTTTCCTTCTCAAATGCAAATGAAATTAGAAAAGTTATAAACCAACTCGCCACATGTCGGATCTTCATTTGCTAAAAAGGAGATAATGGATGGTCACATGACCATACTTGAATTATTTATGAAGCACATAGGCTGACGTCACCAACTTCCATTTACTCTGCAATTTGTGTAATAGGCTTAATAAAAATATGGGCTGGCCCGGCCCATTTAAAAGGGTTACGGGCTGGCCCAATAAAATTCGAGGGCACTGTTGGACTCATTTTCTTGCGCTCTTTCCACTGGCATGCTCGGGGAATTTTCACGACTTCATCTCGATTTTGAGTAATAATTAACTTTGACCAAATTGAGCCCGACAAATTTCGTTTTTGCTCCGTTTTCAATCCTTTTACCTGCAAGACATAAAAAACAAACAAACCATTATTTGCCAATATATAATTAAGCATATTTTTTAGTATTTTTAGTCCCATTAATAGTGTTTTCCGGGTTATAAAAGATGTGTATTTTAGCGCTCATCAAATTCACCACACTAAGACAGTGTTGGTCCACACGCAAATGTAAAATAAATAAACAACTTTGAAATAAATAATTTTATCCCCTTTTAACTTATAACCCCCTCACAATCAAACAAGAACAGAAAATGTCCATTAAAAAGTTTAAAAATCATTTAATTTCGCAAGCACCCCCCGTTTTACCCTTTTTTCTTTTCTTTTCTTTTTTTTGTGAATTTTTTTAATTATTTATTTATTTATTTTTTATTATTTTTTTAATGATTTTCATAATTTACAACTTACAACTTATTCATGTGTGACATAATGTATTGCTTTCATTAGTCATTGAAACTTTTAGGATCACGAAAATAAAAGCACAAAAAGTGTCCAAATGAATTAAATTCATCGTCCCGACCTTTCACCTCTCCAAGTCAAGCTTAAAAAACAATATCATTTTAAAATACAAGTTATGATGTCTAACACTACTCATAAAAGCTAAGTGGTGTTACTTACTTTTCCTCTTTATCCTAATTTTGATATTCTCATTATTTTGTATTTAAGTCATATACTCCGAAGGCTACTTTAAAACTTATTTTCGTTCTTAGTAATCCAAAAATAAAGCGTAATGGTTTAATAATGCAATAATTAGCTTCTAGCCTTTTTCAAAAGATCAAATGTCATCAAGATTAAGTCCACATCGAGGCGACCAAAATTTAGCTTTTATTAGGTTTCTTAAGCAAAAAGGTACCATTCATGTCATAAACCCTAAGGCTCTTTAGACATAAATATATCAATGTTATTTGCTCCATATACACCTAAGGCTCTTTAAGGTACAAAAAGACAACTCATTCATTCATTCCATATACCCTAGGTTGGTGGGAACTTAAAGATGTGGCTTTTAACTCCTATAACGAGTGGCTCAACTGGATTGTCAATATTCGTTTACATAAGCAATTGAAGGTGTTCCTTGAAGGTATTTATTACGTGATGTGGTGGTTAATTTGGCGCTTCAGAAATCAATTGCTCTTTGGAAATTCTCAATCAAGGCGTGCTTTCTTATTCGATGATGTAGTTTAATTTTCTTATACGTGGTGCTCTAGTCGATCTAAGTGTAATGTTAATTGGGTCACTTGGTTACAAAACCCTAATTTTGTTATCTTGTAATCTTTTCTAGCTTTTGCTAGTGTTTTAATAAAAATCTGTCGTTCAAAAAAAAGTTGATATTTTAATGTACGTTATTATCTTGGGCCATTGGGCTTTAGCCCAAGATAATAATCTACACTAAAGATATGGGCTAACAGTATCATGACGCCTTCTCATGCCACTTTCGTTCTGGCCATCAGCCAGGTGCTACGATACTAAGGTGTTTTTTTCTTCGGTGCCAGTGTATTGGCACCTGAGAAGGAGAAAAGGCTTTAAAAAAAATTATACAATTTTCGACGGTTACTTTTTTTTTCTTTTTTTTAATTTAACCTTTTAAACACTATATATATTACTTCATTTTAATCAATTTTCACATAACTTCTTGACTTCTTCTACCAAAAACACATACTCTCTATTAATTTTTTTATGGATTGTTCTCTTTAACATACCATCCAAAAAATCAAAACTGAAGTAATGAAACAAGTTGTTGAGTGTAACATTCGTATTCAAGCGATTTGCGACTTAGTTGTGCTTGTACTGATTGACAAAGTGAGCACAACTAAAGATGATAAGATTTAGGGGTGAGCATGGTTCGGTTTAGTTCGGCTTTTGTATAAAACCGAAACCGAACAGAAAAAATTCGGTTTTTGATTTTTAGAAACCATCCGGTTTCGGTTTTGTGTCGGTTTGATTTTTCGGTTTCTATACGATTTATCGAGCTTTCCTTTTACAAAGTCGATTTGGAATATAAAATAAACCAACACCTTCAAATCTTTAAAGAAACAATCAAAAAAAAAAACACAACAATAATAAATAGAAACAAATGACCATATAAAATCCCAAAAAATTGTTTATGTGTTGTAAAGAAACAAAATTACGATAAAAACATAACAAACACAAAAAAACTCCTAGAAGAAAACTTATTATGTGTCATAAATGACATGTTCAAGAAGCATATGAAACAAAGAATAGTTACTCGACATGATATAGTTAATCTAGAGGAGCATATTCATTATCCCTTAGCCTCGATCAGAAATTATTTTTGTTCCCATGTTTATAAAGATCGGTTCGGTTTATATTGTTTTTTTAATGCTAAAACCAAACATGGGTTTTTCAATCGGTTTCTGTTTTTTAGGTTTCGATTCTTCGGTTTTTCGATTTAAGTTCGGATTTTCGGTTTCATGCACACCCCTAATATGATTAAAGAATACAAGAATGCAAAGTTGGTATGAAAGGCGTACTTTGGTTGAGACTTTTCTAAAAGATGAATCTTAAAATTATTATGAGATTCATAATGATGTGTTTGACTTGGCGGGAAAAATACAAAATCAAACCAGTGCAAAAATTGTTTGCTGTAAGAAAATAAAAGGACAATAGTTTTTTTCTTTTCGTGTAATGTCTTTTAGTTTTTTTATTGTTTTTTAAATTTTGTTTGTTTTTTTCGTATTACACTTTTTATTTTTATTTAAATGAATAAATTTTATTTTGTTTAAAAAAATGAAAAAAAATAAAATGATGGGTGAGTGAGGGAGGTGGTATTTTTATGTGTGAGTATTAAAGCGAACATGCTAATTTGACGTTGTGATGACACTAAAAATAAACAAATGAAATATTATGATACCCTACCCTCTACCATCGATTGCCTTTGGTCCGCCTCTATTAGATAAAAGATGGCGCGAATGCTACCAACATGCATATGCATGCTTATGCTATGAACGAAATTTAATCATCGTTGTTTGAAACTTTGAATTTTACATGCTTTTGCTACCAATATAGCAAACGTTATGGCAAATGTATCACTTTTAAAGGTAGCTAGGTATTTTTTGCATCTTAATCTTCTACAACATAGAATTTAGTTAAAATGGTGTAGGTGCTTAAAGTTGTTAAAGTGAGAAGCAATAGAAATTGGACAAACGTAACATTTATTCGATAGTTTTTTCTTCGTGTACGAGTTGTTGGTTCGTATACGAGTTGTTGAAGGTTTTGGCTCGTGTACGAGCAGTTGGTTCGTGGTTTTTCATATTACCAGTTTCTTGTGTATCAGTTGTTTATCATAGTTTAACAATTGTTTGTTAACTTGTATGTAACTCGTAATAGTGTATCAATGAATTTCCGAATAAAATGTTTATTTTTATTAATGGTTTTTTTTGAGGCAAAACTATGCATCATATGTATCAGCTATAAACGGTTACGTAACAACTTTTTTAGTGGTTATATATCAATTTTTATGTATAAGATTTAATGTCATGTATCTACTATTAATTAAATCACATGTCGATTAATAAATCTAAATTGTTTAGTGATTATCTTTCTCATTTTAACAATTTTAAGGTCTATAACACCACACACAATAACCCTAACACCTATACATAATATATAAAAATATATATATATTTATAATAATATATACTATATATGATCTAAATATGTATATATATATAATAAATACATAGTATATATATATATATATATATATATGTATATACATATGTATATATATGTATATATAATACATACTAATGTATATACATATAGTATACATATACAAACATATGTATATATATATAATAGCATAAATACATATGTACACATAAATTATATAACATATGTAATACACATCATATATACAGTATATATACAAACAACATATATATCAAATTCCTATATAAAAATACTAAATAAAAATAGTCAAATATATCTATAAAAATCTAACACAATAAATATATACATCACAATCACAACCACCCACACACAAAACAATAAATATAATAAAAAAATCACACACACACACACACACACACACACACACAGAGACACACACAAAACAAACAACCGACACAAACACACAATACCACAAACCCCCCAAATCACTCCCTCTCCCCCCAACAAAGACCCGAAGCACGCACAACCCAATCCATCGCGAGCTGCAAACGAAACTATACCTGAAATATATACTCAGACACCACATCCACCCCGCTCAATGTATTATAATCACAAACCTAATACCTTCTAACAAACAATCTCAGCGATAAAACCAACCTTAATCTCAAAAATTAGGTTCATAGAAAATTTGGTTCAACGGTTGACACTGAAAAGTTTCATGAGGACCCCCGCAGTTTTCACAACAAAGGTATTGTTGTGGAAAACTTGGTGAAGTTAGTGGAAAATTATTATCGAAGTTTTGATCGAAACACGGGTTCGGATTATAATCAAACGGAACTTGTGTTGGACAATCGTAACCAAAATGAGCATCGTTTCCACATAACTCACAAATATTCGTCTCGTACCGGGGTTGTGGAGAGTAGTCGGAAAAATATTGAGAATTATCGAAAGAATTCGGATTACATCGTGGACAAAATGAACCGACAAATTGCTCTCCACACCCGTAGCAAGGTTGATAAAATGAAGACATGTCGAAGAATTAAACGAATAAGAGGGTAAAGAGAATAAGAATTAAACGAGTAAGAGGATCGAGAAGAATATTTATAGATTTTTCAAATAATACATAAGGAAAAATAAGAAAGAAAAATATTTTTGGATTTTTATATTTTTATATAAGAAAATATTTACAAATGAAAGCAATTAACTTCACGGGGAAGGATCTTCAAAAACACTAATCTTCGAACGAAACGCGAAAATCGTACACACTTCCCCGGCAGCGGCGCTAAAAATTGATCCGTCCAAATTCATACATATAAATACGTAATAATAAGGAAGATAATCAATAATAGTTTAGATAGTATTTCCGTCGGGTTAAGAAATTCACTTCTAATCAAAGTGATATCTCAAAAACCTCCCGGGTCGTTTATTCCCCAACGAAGTGCGAATTGAAAATCGGTTAAGTCCGTGATTGCGCGTTTTGAATGGTTTTAAAATAATTTTGACTTGGTTTTCTAGATCTACTAAAAGGAAAAGCATATAAAAAGCACGCTAAGTTATACTAATTATAAATCTAAGATTAAAATTATGAGATTATACTAAAAATGATCTAAAAATATAAATGACTAATATGCTTGCTAAGTGACGTGAAATGTTCATCAAGTGCGGGCTTAGGTTTAAAAAAAAACAAGTTTCAAGAAATTAAATGACAAGTAAAGTAAAATGCTTTTTAAAATAAATGACAAGTATTTAAATTGCATTAAAAGTAAATGACGGTATGTAAATTAGAAAATTCTAATGACTATTAATTTTTTAAACTTTTTTAAACCCGCACTTAAATTCCAAATCACTAATCACTTAGCAAACACAAGTAAACTACTCACTATTCATAACGAAATACAATTCAACAAACATAGCATTTAACGACAAAAATAAATCTACACTAATCATGGCAAAAATCAAAATAGGCGAACATATTATAAAACGATAAAATAAATCTACTCTAAGTATTGAAAAGGGATTAGAAAATGGAACCGAATTGAAGACCCGCAACTAAACGAATACCACCCGACTTATTTAGCTAAAACAACTAATCAAAGTCGGTCTAGCTAAATAAACCCTTAAGCTCCACGCCTCATGAGTTGACCGATACCAAAAAGTCACAAAAAGAAAACCAATTGTTATGGTTAAAACAATTTATACCAATTCAAAGTTACACTTTCTGTTAACTTAACCACTAGGCCCAACAGAAATTAATAATCCAAATAAAAACTCATGATTCAAACGTGGCCCAAAAATGAATTTTACTTAACCCAAACAGAATGTGGCCCTTTGTATCCTTACGTGCCCAAAGAAATTTCACTAAACCAAATGCAGCCCAACTGTTAAATCAAAATGAAAGCCCAATTCATTTTTTTACAAACCAAACGATGCCAAAAAGATGAATTTTATGATCTACTTTAAACTAATTTCGTTTGGAATTAGACTACAAAAAGGGTGACATCAGATTGAGCAACAAGATATGAAAATTTTCACAATTTATTGAGCTAAACCTACAACATCCAAAACTAGAACCGAATTAATGATAACTAGATATAAATTGTTTAAACTAAGAACCATAATCTCAAAAGTTAAATGAAACATCTAGTATAAACATTTAAAATCAAATAAGATCAAATGAGACCTATAAGCTACAACAATCCGAACCAAATAAGCAAAACATTACTACGAAACCATGAACATCTAAATATCTAATCGAAACTTTTGTGAACCAAATAAGCTATCTAAACCGAAAAGCTCTCGAAACTACAAAGTGACTAGGCTTGTAAATAAGCCGAGCACAAAAGCTCAATGCACTTATCTTTACTTTCGAATCGAGCTAGAGGATTAGAAGAGAAACTAAATAAGTAAAACGAAAAAAAAAACTAAAAGAAATGTATCCAAAATAAACCAACCACACTAGATCTATGTCTCTTATTCGAATAAGCTATTATAGAAGCTTATCGAAATAAGCTGCTGAAAAAGATGATCCGAAATAAGCTATGGTTTAGCTTATTTGGATATTAATCCGAAAATAAAAGAAAGGAAGATAAGCTAGTATAAAAGATTAAACAATAAGCGATAAGCACTCGAGATAAGCTATAGTTTCAGCTTATTCTACCAGAAAATGAAATCTAAGAATAAGCTTAAAGAAAAAGAGATTTTTAGAAAATAAGTTTGAAAAGTAGAGGACTAGAAATAAGCTAAAGTAATAAGCACTTTAAAAGAAATCCATCTTTCATTAAACAATAAGCAAAGTGTTTACAATAAGCTGAAAATATTAAACTTGATATGATAAACTGAATCTTAAAGTTACAAAAGAGAATAAGCTAGAAAAAAAACTAACTACTACAACTTAAAAAAAAACGAGTAGTAAAAATTTAAAAAAAAAGAAAAGATGATAAATTTGGTGGAGCGTCTTCTTTTATATCTAAAAACGAGGGAGAATTGTGTAAATTTGACTCAATGATAAGAGTCATAATAAGCCAATCATTGCCTTCGGTGTGTATAACCTAGGATCGAACATTTGCAAAGAGGAATCCAACCGATCTCTTGAAGCCACGTGTCCATTTTAATAAGATTGATTCGTACGCATACTTTTGGACCGTTTGATTATTTGCTGAGTGAGAATTAGAATTGGAGTATATATCCTTATGTATAAACACGTGTCCATGTCCCATTCGTTTCTTCCATATGTAGTGCGAGGTCATGTGCCTTTTTTTGTTTTAATTTCTGACCACGTGACCATGAAGCCACAACCTCAAAGTCATATAAAAAAATTTCAAGATTTTGCCATTTAAATTAATGGGCTTTTATTCATTTATTGTTGGGCCAAGGCAATATTGGGCTGGTCCGGCCCGTTAAGTGGGTTACGGGCTGGCCGAATAAGATCCGAGGGCACCGCTGGACTCGTCTTCTCGCGCTTTTTTCGATCCCATGCTCGGTTTTGCTCTGTTTTGTCTTTATTTTTGTCCTTTTCTTGATATCCGGTACCCGCACATACATAAACACAAAACAACATATATTTGCAATTCTTATTATGTTTTTGGTCTTTTGGGTTCGTTTTTTCAAGGTAAGAAGTATGTATAAAATAGTAATTACCAAATGGCTTGGATCTCCAAAAGTGTCTAATTCTCTTATTTTATGTACAGGGCAACCCACAACAGAAGGAGTACAAGGAAAAAGGAGTTATTGACAGTGGTTTCTCATGGCACATGACTGGAAACAAATGCTATCTTACTAAATATGAAGATTATGATGGTGGTTTTGTTTCCTTTAGAGATGGTAAAGGTAGAATTTCTAGAAAAGGTAAAATCAAAACAGGAACATTGGATTTTGATAATGTGTACTTTTGTAAGGAGCTTAAGTATAACTTGTTTAGTGTGTCACAAATATGTGAAAAAAATAATAATGTTTTTTTTACTGACACTGAATGTCTTGTCTTATCTTCTAACTTTAAGCTACTTGATGAAAGTCAAGTCTTGCTAAGAGTTCCAAGAAAGGATAACATTTACAGTGTTGACCTAAAGAGTGTTGTTCCCACTAAAGATTTAACTTGCCTCTTTGCTAAGGCCATAATTGATGAATCCAACATATGTCATAGGAGGCTTGGTCACATAAACTTTAAAAACATGAATAAACTTATAAGAGGAAACCTTGTTAGAGGTTTGCCTTCAAAGATCTTTGAAAATAACCCTTCTTGTGCTGCTTGTCAGAAAGGAAAGCAACACGAAGCCTTCTTTGATTTAAGTATTGATAATGACCATTCATGAAAGACTCCCAACCATTCTTGTGTTGCTTGTTAGTAAGGCCAAACTTGTGAACTCAATTAGCAAACCCTTACATATGCTTCATATGGATCTATTTGGTCCTACAAATGTTAAGAGTTTAATGAAAAACTCTTATTGGATGAGACAAGTAGGATATTAAAGACCTTCATTACAGAAATAGAAAATCAACTAGACTTCAAAGTAAAAGTTATCAGAAGTAACAATGGAACTGAGTTTAAAAGTAGTGTAATGAATCAATTCTGTGAAATGAAGGAGATTAACAGGGAATTCAGTATTGCTAGGACTCCTCAGCAGAATGGTGTTGCTGAGAGGAAGAATAGAACACTAATAGAGGCTGCAAGAACTATGTTAGTTGACTCTAAGTTGCCAACCACCTTTTGGGCTGAAGCAGTTAATACTGCTTGCTATGTGCTAAATAGGGTCTTAGTCATTAAGCCTCATAACAAGACACCTTATGAACTTATTCGTGGAAGAACCCCATTGATAGACTTCATGAACTTTTGGGTATCTTTGTTACCATCTTAAATATAGGATCAGCTAGGCCAAGTTTGATGGAAAAGTGATGGAGGGATTTTTTGTTGGGTACTATGTAGTTAGCAAGGTCATGAGAGTATTTAACAAGAGGACCGGGATAGTTGAAGAGACCTTAAACATTAGATTTCTTGAAAATACACCTAATGTGACAGGAAATAGACCAAAATAGCTTTTTGATATTGATTCTTTGACAATATCTATGAACTATGTGCCGTTGTTGAGGAATCACTAATGATATTGCAGAACTAGCAGATAACATTTGGTATAGGTCAGCTGGAGAAGAAGATAAAACTTTAACAAGAAATACATCCTAATACTATCTACTCAATAATCCAATGATCTCTCAGATCTAGGTCAGTGAAGAGAGACTGTGAGAGAAGCCTACTGAAATGGATAAAAGTGGGGGCTTCAAATAAAGCTGGCAAGGATTAATGGATGATCAAGCCACGAAGAAAGTGAGTTTGAAAGGCTACTTCAACAAGAAAAGTAGACTGTACATACTAACAGCACTAATAGTATTAATACTATTAGTAAACCTGTTAGTGCTGCTGGACTATATTGTACTGATGATGATCTATCATCACCAGTTAATGCTGCTGAAGCTTCTAATGCATTTGAGGAACATCTATTTGAACAGTTTTCTCCTTTCAAAAATGCATTTACACTTCAACCTGTTTTAAATTGTGACACTACCAGTATGTGTGATACTAGAATTTTTTAGGTAATGCTTATGCCGTGACTGTAAGTGTTGGGTGCGAGAGGCTGACCTCAACATACTTAGAAAACAACCCATGATGTCAGTCATATTCCCACAACCAGAATTGTCAAGGATCATTTAAAGACCAGATCATTGGAGACTTAATTCGCTATTCAAACAGGAGAATGGACCAAGTTTTTTTGATGAACATGTATCGGTATGTTACATTTATAAGTAAAGGAGACGCCAATCACAAAGATTGTCAGATACTGCATTTATTTTCTTGTCGTTCTCTATACAAATGGAACCCAAGAAAGAGTGATTTCAAGCTTCTGGAAGATCCAGTTGGATAGAATTCAATGCAAGAGGAGCTTCTACAATATTCTGACTTAGAGGTTTGGTGACATGGTTAATCTACTAATGACCCAAAAGGGCCATTGTAACCAAAATGGATCTTTAGAACCAAAAAGGTATGACGAGAGGATTGTTGTAAGAAAACAAGGCAAGAATTGGTTGTACAAGGTTATACCAAGTAGAAGGAATTGGATTATGATGAGGTTTTTGCTCCTGTTGCTAGGATGAAGCATATTAGGTTATTTTTGGTCTATGCATCTTTTATGGTGGGGTTATTGTTTCCAGATTATAACAACCGTAATTTTCTTCAATGTATTTTCCATTATTAAATTAGATACACTGTAATGAATAATATCCATCTATTATATATTCACCTTTGTTGGTTGTGGGAAATTTTTTGGCTTTATCTTCTTTATGCAAGTTACTTGCACTCTTAAAGTAAACAGACTCACGCAAACCCTCTACCTTTGCCAATTTATCTATGTTTATATCATGTAAAAATCCTTATATGTCAAGTCTATATCTCTAATATCATTTTACCAAGTACATTACGCTCAATTTAACGTTACCATTACAATGTTATTTCAAACGAACTTTTTAACATTAAACATTTATATCAAACCCCTATTTATTGTATATGTACACATATAAAATGAATATACAAGTATTCAAGCATGTGTACAAGTATACAATACAAAACATTTGAATAATATTTCCCTCCTAAACCCTAGTATAACCTTTTAAAGCACAATGTACAAGTCAATAATGCAAAAAAAAGTCAAACTAGGTCATTTTACCTCCTAAATCACTTTAGTTTTTAGTTTTTTACCACCACTTTAAAACAACTGAACAAACACTTAATGCATGACTCCTAAACACTTAAACCTAAACACTTAATAAGACGATCCATAAAACCCTAATCTATAAACCTTTAAACTCTAAATAAAACCCTAAAAACCCTAATTTCATTTTAAACCTAAAACTAAACCCTAAACCTTAAAACTAAATCCTAAACCCTAATATTAATCCTAAACCTTAATCCCAAACCCTAATCTTAATCCTAAACCTTAAACTATCCTAAACCCTAACCTTAACTCGAATTAAAACCCTAAACCCAATGCCAAACCACAAACCAACTTGACACCCTTTAGTTTCATTTTTAAACCATTATTTTTTTAAACTAAATTAGCTTACCAATAACCCTTGTCACCTCCCTTGCTAGCGGCTTAGCCACCTTAAGGAACACCAGCACATTTACATGTACTCCCTTCACCTCCCTTGGTCACTAAGTTTGCATTATCACTCCTTGTCACCTCTTTCATTATTGCACCCCCTTAAGCTACCAACACCTTGCATAGCTACATATCAAGCTCATACACTCACCCTTTTATTACTTCACTTAGTCACTACTATTCACCCGTGACCTTACTCCAAGAATAAAACCTTGGGACACCAAGGGTTTTCGTACCTATATAAGCGACGAATCCATGAGCATACCTTTCACAAACACACATAAATCTTCATACAAACCACAAATGGAGTTCTAGCCCAGCCATGGAAGATCTGTGAAGGTCCCTAAGATTAGAAAATAGAAGCCAAGAATCAGAGAAGAAGAAGGGCTTGAATTGCTTACTCTGGCGTTACGAACCAAAAAACCACAATTTGACCAATTTTATATTCAAGTAAGCTTATAATCTGGTCATAAGTCAGATCTATTAGAACTTTCATTAGCCTTGGTTATGTCCATATATAAACTCTTATTAAACCATTGAATCATCAAACCTAAGCATTTTTAATTATATACCCTATAAACAACCGTTTTAATTTTATGCTAACGAATCCTTTTTCTAAACTTTTGTCTACGTTAGTACATCTTATTTTAGGCTTATTTAATAAGCTATAACCTGCCAAAAACTCTGATTTGGATTTCAAAAAATATCAATATTATGAATTTTGGACTTGATTTGCAAATGTTTTCATGCATAGGGGTATATATCGTAACTTTCTACTAGAGGG
This sequence comes from Tanacetum coccineum, assembly GCA_026074375.1. NCBI lineage: Eukaryota > Viridiplantae > Streptophyta > Magnoliopsida > Asterales > Asteraceae > Tanacetum > Tanacetum coccineum. The sequence goes on from BQNB010005979.1 coordinate 20,284, forward strand.
GCTAAAAATGTCATTATTCCAAATATGAAACTCTTAAGGACTATTTGCCAGTTTCAAAATATAAAGGTTTAATATTTATATATATTATATAAAGGCTAAACTTGTAAAAGTTTATAAACTCCAAAGGTACTATTTGCATTTTTGTTTTTAAAAAATATATAAATATAAATATTATAAACAATCTATATTAATATTATAAACTCAATTTTATTAAACACCTTGACACTATCAATCGTTATTAATAATCGATCGACGCATTATAAAACAATTACGTTATATAATTAACGTTAATTTATCATCGACTAGCTTTTGAAGAAACTTAAAACTATAACGTATCACGTTACTAGGGAGATTCATATAAGGGGATTCATTTAGGTATACGTTTTGACGAGTTTGCTGGATTTACAATTTAAAGTGTCCTGGCTCCTCATACGTTTACTACATGACTTCTGAATTATGATGGCCCGAACATTGATACAATAATTCCATAAATTAATAAATCAAATATGTATGTTAAACTCTATAAAGTTTTGAAACCTAAACAATCAAACTAAGACTTGACATATTACCCCAGGTTGCGTAACAATGCCGTTACTTTAACTCGATATACTTTTGACATTCAATCAGATTTTCCCCTCTTAAGGTGAGTTCATAGCCTACGTTTTATTTCCTTCTAAATGTTTGCATAAACCTGAGAGGGAGGATACTTGCTAAAAACCATGAATACGAGTATTTTTCCAACTGTATGCTATCTTGATATATTATTACCTAAGTCCTTACTTTTGCCATTAAGACCTCACTATCATGAACCGTTAATTACTTTTCGGAGTAAGCGCGAATGTTATGAATAGATCTATTTGGGACTGAACTCCCCGTTGGTGTACTTATACTTTCTGGTAACCAAACATACTTCATTTGAATCACTATGCGGGTGTTTGGCAAAGGCACCCGTTGGGGCAACTACTTATGATTATTGATTTTCTCAAGGCCTCTGTGTATGAGCCTTAGACAAAGTATATTATTTTCTATAATAATTGCTACTCTTGGCTGTTATTTACTCTTTATGGTGTGTATACAACGTAACTCACTATATGAACTTGTATTCAACTGTTTATCATTAAGCTATGAATTTGCCCACTCAAACCATTGTGGTTGACCTTTTTAGATGTTTATCTCAGGTATTGAGCAACTTATGGGCTTGGAGTGGCACAGACTTGAAAGATGGCTAAATTTTTATCATTTCATACTTTATGTTTTTCAGATCTTGGGACTCTCTTTTTGTAAAATTGATGGATCATGACATGACTGATAACTAAATTTTCAAAAAACATCTCTTTACGAGTCGTTTTCTATGATTATGGAACTGTAGTGTACTATCGATAATATACCCAGATTAGCTTTCGCTGCTATATGTCAAAATGGGGGTGTTATAGATTGGTATAAAGAGCCAAGTTATAGGGAATAAGGTTGAAACCTTATCTTATAACTACTTTTTTCTTATTACATCCAAGGAGTCCTCTGTGCCACTATATACTCCCGAATAGTATGTAAAATACTTAAACTATTATACTATTATATAAATAACTTATGTTATTTACCGCTGGGTTGTTAACAGAGTGATGTCTTCTCCCAACCACCCTACTTCCGATATTGGGGATGCTTTTTCCTAACTTTTCGGACTATATCCCGGTTTCCCCAAGACTATGTCCCAGCTTTTACCAAGAAATACTTAATTATTGCTCTCTCGAAGATAAACTCATTTGGTTTAGTTTCCAATAACTTCACCAACTCTTTTCTTTTAATATGAGCCCATATTCTGAAGGTATACAAGCATACTATGCTAATGAATCACCTTTTCCACCGACAACTATTGTGCTCCATATCCAGATGTTATCTCCCAATGTTTAGACCTTAAGAAATTCTTTCTTCCTGAGGAATTATTTGCCACTTAAGAAACGCTGGTCGGACCGGTCATCCTCCTCTATCTTCTGCCCTACCTCAAGCATTTAACGATTAGGGAAATCTCTCATAAGAACACGTCTGGAACGTTCACTGTGGCAGAAAATTAATTAATTTTGAATTCACCTAGATAAAACTGCTCTCTTGACGCATTGAACACATAGAAGACAACATAGAAGGTATTGGAAAAGGTCGGGTGATCATACAACAAGATTTTGACAATCTGGAAACTGAACTCCAAGAGGCTCGTGCTCAAATTGATAAACTTCAAAGAAAGCATATGGGAAATAATAGCAAGATTGCTCTGGCTCGCTTCAGGATTGCTAATCTAGAACAAAATCATTGAAGATATCTACGGTTCGTCACCAAGCAGATAAGGACAAGTTTATGGATGCAAATTGATGAACACTAAAGAACAGCTAGGAATGGACCATCAGACTACTAGATTAGATACTAGTTATAGCTTTTGTTAGAATCCTAGACGGTTGTGTGGTTTAATAACAACACTTGTCAAATTTTGACTATGTACAGTACAAAGGCATGTTGTTCATGATATAATATAATGGCGATCCCGTTCTACTTCATTTTTTTATATTCATCTTGTGTCCTATATTACATCTCGTACTTCTCATTATGAATCTTACCGTTTGACCACCAGAAAAATTAAATAATAAGTTAGATGCTTGTAAGTTATCTTTGATATCACTATTGTGACAATGTTTGTTTTTGAACCTTACGCATTTTATGGATAAGAATTATGATTATCGATTTCTTATTACGTGTTGTCTTATTTGGTTGATGGAATCCTCTAAAAAGGACATCAACATCTGAAGCACCTGACATGACGCAAGCATCAATCAGGAAACTAGTTGCTGATAGTATTACTGCGGTTCTGGAAGCACAAGCTGCAACACATGGCAAAGAGTTTCATAGAATGCCAATCCTATCAACTTCAAAGTTCAGAAGGAGCTGTTGGACTTATCCGCTGGTTTGAGCGAACTGAATCAGTGTTTTCTCGTAGCAACTGTACCGAAGCCTGCAAGGTAAAGTTTGCTAATGGTACATTAACTAAAGAAGCTCTCTCCTGGTGGAATTATTTTGCCCCAACCTGTTGGGATAGAAGAAGTTTTCATGAATTACCTTTGGGTTGAATTCAGAAGCTTTTGATAAGAAGTATTGTCCCCAAACTGAGGTCCAGAAGATGGAAGATAAATTTTACCATATGACTGTGAAGGGGAATGATCTCAAGATATATGTGAAAAGATTCCAGGAATTGCAACCTTGTGTCCCACTATGGTACCAAATTCTATGAAAATGATGGAAGTTTTCATTCAAGGATTGCTCGATAGTATTGAAGGAAATGTTACCGCCTCTAACCTCAAACTCTAATAGAAGCCATATAACATAGCCCAGAGGCTAATGGTCAGTAAAACAAAGCATACTCCGGTGCAAGTGATTATGTTATATACACATGAATGTTGGACGACAGAAGAACTTTCAACAACAACTACCGTAACACCAACACCAACAACCGCTACAATAATCACCAACCACAACAGAATAGAAGACAGGAAACCTTCAGGTCTTATGTTGTCACTCCAACTAAAAACAATGGGTATACTGGAAACCGTACTTTGTGTAAGAAAATTCATCTACCATCACATAGGACTCGCTACTGTTAAGTGTAATTATTTGCAAACAAGGAGGGCATCTGACAAGAATTTAGAAAATTGGGCAACCACTGGAAGTAATTGCTACTAGTGACAGTTACTTGGTCATCACATGTGAGAGAAAGGGCATTTACAAATCGTTCTGAATGACCTCCAACAAAATGCCCAGGGAGGAAGAGCCTACATGTTGAAGGGATAGGTGAATAACTCACCAAGACCCGAATTGTAGTCACGGGTTTGTTTCTCTTTAAACAACATCTAGCCAGAGTTTATTTGATTCTAGAGATGATTAAAAGCTTCGTATTCATATCTCTTGCCCCTCTATGATAAATATTCCACCATTACAATAGATACCTTATTCAATATCAATAATGGCTGACGAAAACCTAGTAAGCACAAACACCGTTATTCAGGGTTGCACCCTGACTTTGTTAAACTAACCTTTCGAAATTGATCTTATGCAGATCAAACTCGGTAGTTCGATGTCTTCATTGGTATGATGGTTATCCCAAGATATCATGCTAGAATGATCTGTGTATGAGAAAGTTGTTACATCCCAATCAACGGTAGAAAACTTTAATCATTGAGGTGATCGAAGTAAAACTCGACTAAGCCTCATATCCAGTATATAAACCGAAAGGTATATATCCACGGGATGTTAAGTTTTCATAATCTAAGTAATGGAAAAAAAATCAGACGATAAACGACTAGAAGACATACCATTAGTTAGAGAATTTCTGTAAGTTTTTCCTGAAGATCTACCTGGCCTTCCTCCCATTCGTCAAGTAGAATTTCAAATCGATTTGATTCTAGGAGCGGCACCAGTAGCCCGAGCACCTTATAGATTAGCTCCTTCAGAAATGATGGAACTATCTAACCAACTTTAAGAGTTAGCAGATCGAGGTTTTATACGACCAAGTACCTCACCTTGGGGAGCTCCTGTCTTATTTGTTAAAAAGAAAGATGGATCTTTCAGGATGTTTATCGATTACCGAGAGTTGAATAAACTTACCGTAAAGAATCGTTACCTATTACAGGATTGATGACTTATTTGACCAACTTTAAGGTTCGAGTGTCTACTCGAAGATTGACTTAAGATCAGGCTATCATCAACTGAGAGTCAGGGATGAAGATATTCCCAAGACTGCTTTCAGAACAAGATACGGACACTATGAATTCAAGTGTGCCCCCCAAATTTGGTGTTAACTAATCGCACTGCTGTATTCATGGTTATCATGAAACGTGTGTGATGAACCATACTTAGACAAATTAGTAATTAGTGTTCAGCACGTTGATTTTCTCACTACTCTCGTACCAAAGAAGAGCTACGTAAATCATCTGTGAATTTATCCTTAGAATTACTCAAGAAAGGAGTTGTATGCCAAGTTCTCAAGTGTGATGTCTGGTTCGTCTCGTGCATAGTTCTTGATCACTTAATTGATAAGTCAAGGACTTCATGTTGACCCTGCTAAGATTGAAGGGCTGTTAAGAATTAGGAATCTCCTACTACACCCATAGAAATACGTCAATTCTTAGGACTTTCCGGTTAGTATCAGAGATTTATCAAAGATTTCTCGGAGATTGCAAAGTCTTTGACTGAATTAACCCAGAAAAATAAGAAGTATATCTGGGGAGAAAACCAAGAGTCAGCCTTCCAAACTTCTAAAACAAAAGCTATATGAAGCTTCAATCTTAGCATTACCAGAAGGAAATGATAATTTTGTTGTTTACTGTGATGCATCCTATCAAGGTCTGGGAGCAGTGTTAATGCAAAGAGAAAAGGTTATTGCATATGCATCCCGACCACTTAAGCCTAATGAAGAAAACTATACCACTCATGATCTCAAATTAAGAGCAGTAGTGTTCGCTCTTAAAATTGGAGACACTATCTGTATGGCAGTGTTCACTGATCATAAAAGTCTTCAGCATATCGTTGATCAGAAAGAATTAAACATGAGACAACGTCGTTGGCTAAAATTACTTGCAGATTACGATTATGAAATTCGCTACCATCCTGGAAAGGAAAATGTTGTAGCAGATGCCTTAAGCAGGAAGGAACGAATCAAACCACTCCGAGTTAGATCATTAGTTAGGACCATTCATCCAAAATTACCATCACTAATACTTATCAAAGCTTAAAACTACAGTACTCAAGGAAGAAAAACATCATAGCTGAGAACATTTATGAGGAATGGATTAAAGCATGTGAAAATTGCGTCTGATGGTAACCTCTGACTGTATTCAAGAATCGAAGTTGGTTACCACTCTTTGGTAATCTGAGAGACTTAATCATGCATGAATCTTATAAATCAAAGTATTCCATCCACCCAGGTTATGACAAGATGTATCAAGATCTAAAGAAACTCTATTGGTGGCCTAACATGAAGGCAATCATCGCTGAATATGTTGGCAAATGTTTAACATGCTCTAGAGTTAAAGCTGAATGTCAGAAGCCATCCGGCTTACTAGTACAACCAAAGATTCCTATGTGGAAGTGGGAAAGAATAACAATGGATTTCATCACAAAATTTCCTAAAACATCAAATGAACATGACACAATTTAGGTCATTGTCGATCACCTTACAAAATCTGCACATTTCATCCCTACCCGAGAGACAGATAGTATGGAAACCCTCACAAGATTGTACATAAAGGAAATAGTCTCCCCGCATATAGTGCTAATATCTATCATCTCGGATCATGACAGTCATTTCACTCCAAAATTCTGGTAATCATTACAAAGTGGATTTGGGTACTCAATTAAGACAAGAGTATGGGCCATATCTCCCGAAACTAATTGGTAATAAGTAAAAGGGGCCATCCAAACACTCGAACTCATAATTTGAGCCTGTGTTATATATTTAGGAAAAGGATGGGAAAAACATTTACCATTATTATAATTTTCTTACAATAACAGTTACCATGCTAGTATTAAGGCTTCACCATTTAAGGCACTTTATGATCGAAAGTGCAGATCACCTATTTGTTGGGCCAAAGTTAGAGATGTTCAACTCATGGGACCATAAATAATCCATGAAACCACCAAGAAAATAGTGCAAATTCGACAATGCTTGCAAGCTGCAAGAGACTGGCAGATAAGTTATGCCAATATAATTTACGAAGCGACCTTTTGGGAATTTTCATGTTTTGGAGATCGAAGTTATGTTAAAAGTGTCACCTCGTAAAGGTGTCATCCAATTCGGAAAATGAGGAAAGCTTAATCCCTGGTACATTAGACCATTTAAGATTCTTAAAACAATCGGTACAGTAGCGTATAAACTGAATTCCTAAATGGAAAAAACCCTAAACCCTAAGCGAAACCCTAAAACCCTAATTTCACTTTAAACCAAAAACTAAATCCTAAACCATAAAACTAACCCCTAAACCTTAATCATAAACCCTAATCCTAACACTAACCTTAATCCTAAACCCTAATCTATCCTTAATCCTAACCCTAATCCATAAATTAAAACCGTAAATCCTAAGCCGAAACCCTAAACAACCCGACACCCCTTTTATTTCATTTTTGACCTATTTTAAACCAACCTAGCATCCTAGCACCTCTATGACCTCACCACCATGTCACCAAGAAGCCACCCAAGAACCTTACAAGCACCTCCATCACCACCTTGGCCATCAAGTTTGCAAAATCACCTCCTTGTTATCTTCTTGTAGCCGAACCCTCCTAAATCTCCAACACCTTGTATAGCTACATTTATAGCTAACAATACTCACCCTATAACCTTCCTTAGTCACTACTCTATCACCTTGATCCCTACTCCAAGCATAAAACTTGGGCACCAAGGGTTTTGAGCACTATATAAACCAAATCTAAGCAACCCTTTCAAATCACACCTCAAATCTTCATAATAAACACAAATGGAGTTCTTGCTCAGCTAAAGAAGAAGTATAAGGTCCCTAAGATCAGAATACAAGCCAAGAATCAAGAGAAGGAAGGTCTTGAATCCATATCTAGGCGTACGAACTTGAAAAAACCCATTTCGACCCATTTCTAGCTCAAGTAAGCTTAAATCTTGTTCAATAAGCTCATAATATGTTTTAGAATGTTCATAATACTCTTAAGATCATATATAAACTCTTGTTTGAAGCCTTGAATCCTCAAACCCATGTGTTTTTGACTAAAACCCTAGAAATGACCCGTTTTGATTTTCTAGCTAACGAATCCTTTTTCTAAACTTTTGTTACGTTAGAACATCTTATTTTAGCTTATTCTAATAAGCTATAACCTGTAAATATCATTTGAAACCCTAAAATAAGATTGCATGGCTTTTTGGACTTGATTTGCAAATGTTTTCATGCATAGGGGTATATATCGTAACTTTCTGAAATTTATAACTAGAGGGGCTGAAAATGTCATTATTCTAAAGTTATAACTATAAGGACCTATTTTGCCAAGTTCTAAAGTTAAAGGTTTAAATTATATATATTTTATATATAAAGGACTAAACTTGTAAAAGTTTATAAACCAAAGGTATATATTGCCATTTTTGTATTCTTAAAAATATAAAATATAATATTTCTATATAAATTATAAAAATATATATTAATATTATAAGACTCGATTTTATTAAAACCCGACACAATTATCGTTATTAATCAACGATCGACGCATTATAAAACAATTACGTTATATATTTAACGTAATTTATCATCGACTAACTTTTAAAGAAACTTAAAATCTTATCGTATCACGATACTAGGGAATTTCATGTGAGGGGTTCCATTTGGGTATTTGTTTTGACGAGTTTGCTGGGTTTACGATTTAAAGTGCCCTGGCTCCTCAAACGATACTACATGGCCTCTGGATTATGATAGCCCGAACAGTGATACAATACTTCCATAAACTAATAAATCAAATATAAATGTTAAACTCTGTAAAGTTGTGAAACATAAACAATCAAACTAAGACTTGACATATTACCCCAGGTTGTGTGACGAAGCCGTTACTTTCACTTGATATACTTTTGCCATCAATCAGATTTCCCCTGTTAAAGTGAGTTTATAGCCTTGCATTTTAAATCTTATAATGTTTTCATAAACCCGCGAGGGGGATACATGCTATAAACCATGAATACGAGTATTTTTCCAACTGTATTCTATCTTGATATATGCCTAAGTCCTTACTTTTTCCATTAAGACCCCACTATCATGAACCGTTAATTACTTTTCAGAGTAAGCGCGAATGTTGTGAATAGATCTATTTGGGACTGAGCTTCCCCGTTGGTGTACCTATACTTTCTGGTAACCAAACGCACTTCATTTGAATCACTATGCGGGTGTTTGGCAAAGGCACCCGTTGGGGAAACTTCTTGTAATTATTGATTATCTCAAGGTCTCGGTGTCATGAGCTTAGGGCAATAATAAATAATACTATTTTATATAATAATTGTACTCATTGCAATTATTACACTTATGGGTGTATAACAACGTAACCCACTATTGAACTTGTATTCAAACTGTTTAACATAAACCTATGAATTTCACTCAACCTTTGTGTTGACATTTTAGTATGTTTATCTCAGGTAACTGAGTGTTAGGAATACGAAATTCCTAGTAAAGTCTCGGTCACTTCATAGATATCGGTAGATAGCTCGTATAACAATATTTGGAAACTAGATAGGCTAGTTAGGAAAAGCCTATGGACAAACCCATAACCAACCTAGATAGTAGTATAAATACCCTCTCCACACATGGAGAGGGTGTTGGTTCTCTTTGTAATTCACACATAGTTCAATCAACCTTCTTATTTTCCTTTTTTACTTTCTCTCTTAACTTTCTCTCTCTAGTTCATCTTTTGTGTGAAATGAGTTTTCTTCAATTGGTATCAAGAGCCATGGTTCTATCTTGGTGACTTTAGTTTTTCGTTGTAGTTAAGTGATTTCGTTGTGGTAGCTTGAGCTTATTGGTTTGGCTTATATTTTCATTCGGTTTGTTTTTTTTCTTTGTTTTGTTTTCAATATCGAATCTATTGTTCCATTTCACTTCATTTATCTTTGGGCTTCAATCGTTGTGGGCTTCAAGTCACTGTTTTTTTCTTTCGTTTGGTTTTTGGTGTGATTACAATCAAAAGAAAAAACAACAAATTTTACACAGTAAGGGTGCGTTTTGGGTGTGATAAAAATGAAACTGTCATTTGAGCTTATTTGTTTTCTTTTGTAAAAACGTGTTTTTTCCCCTTCATGAACAATTCTTTCACTCGTATCTTCATGACAAAAAGGCTTATTTCAAGCTTACAAGGGTCACGGCTCAAGTAGCTTATTGTGGTTATTTTTTCGTGGCTTCTTTAAGCTTATATCTCGAGCTTATTTTTGGTTTGCTTATATCGTTTGTGGTCCTCGGTTTGTGAAGAAGTCAAAAGAAAGGACAACGTTTTGTTGGGTTCCTCTTGTTGGCTTATCTTTCACGCGGGAAGACAAGGACAATTGTACAAACCGATCAACTCGTTGCAACCGAACAACTCAAGAAACAAGTGGCTACCGAACAACTCATTAGCGTTGGAATCGAACAACTCGTTTTTTTGTGTTGGAACCGAACAACTCATTTTACCTTGATACTGAACAACTTCTTTTAAGGAGTACCGATCAACTCATTTCTTTTGTGGTACCGAACAACTCAACTATTTGAGTATCGAACAAGTCATTTTCTTTGAGTATCGATCTACTTATTTTTTTTGTATACCGAACAACTCATTTTCTTTGAGTATCGAACAACTTGTTTTCATTGAGTATCAAACAACACCTTGTATCGAACAACCTTGAAACTGAACAACAACTTGAACCGAACAACCTTGCAAGCCGAACAACCTATGAACCGAACAACTTAGTTTCTAAGAGGAACCGAACAACTTTCAACTATTACAAACCGAACAACTTGTTTTAAGTTATTTCGGGTTTTACGGTTTCGTGTGACGTTAAACGACGGGACTTAAGACATACACCAGTGTGATCGTGACTCATTTTTGATCAACGTGGTATATTCATTTTCCAACGACGATAACCGTAGCATTCCGCGATCAAAGAAATACAAACGTTATATATTTCTTATTTTGAAATGAAAGAGATGACATACGGGAGGGAAAAACATGTTGTTTTATTAAACTAAATGTGCAATTTACAAGTTTAGTCCCTGGATTTCAAACATAATTCATAACTCGTCCCTACCTTGTTTATTTACCCTCTTTGTTAAATCAACTTTTCACCATTAGTCCTTATTCTTACAAAACAGCCCATTAGTCATCCAAAGTGAATCGTTTGTGCACCGTTAGTCCTTATTTGAGTTTTAATCAACCGTTTCTCATTTAAAGTTCAACGATTGTGCACCGTTCATTGTTTGAAGCTCATTTTTCGCAAACAAAAGCTCAAGTTCTTCAACGACAACAACGATTTCAACAACAACTAATTATTGTTTTCTGGTTTCTTCTTGATTTAGTAAAATCCCGCGAAATACTCACGTGTTTTTCGCAAACAAATACTTACGTGAACTAGATTTTCATCAACAAACCACAACAAAATCACTTAATCTACTTAAGATCCTTAAATTTCACACATCAAATTTCAATAGAATATTTGAATTCTAATTTTCAAGAGAGAGAGAGAGATGCATCAGTTGCAACAAATGCAAGACAATGCAAAGGAAAGTTGCATGGTATCATTTCAACTACTTCATTCACACCTTAAGGCTCTTTCAAACAACGACTTAAAAAGAACTTGTATCAATGGAGGATTCGAACAGGCATTTACGACACTCTTTGATCAAGATGCTCAAACTTTCACATGCTCAATGTTACTAAACTTGGATCAACTAGAACAACAACTTGTCAAAGAAGAATTTCAAGAAACCGGATCCATGGAGGCTTTTAGAGTACTCAAGACACAGTTTTAGACGTTCATCAATTTCCGATACTATTTCGATGATTTTGATGGTACGATGATATGCAAGTACTTTCAAGCACACACTCGAACCGAAATTCGACAATTCCGTGATACACTAATCCAACACATGGAATCTCTTAGAGAGTCAATTTTAGAAATAGCAAAGCATAAACGAGAGAAAGACAGAAGGGTGAATGACAGAATGATGCAGTCAAAAGAGAGAAAGGATAATTCGAGTAAAGCATTAGATGCTGATTTGGTTGTTATGGAAAGCAATGAGACAGAATCAGAAAGGCATGTTTTAAGCAGCAGATCCAGGAATGATTCACATACGGATTAACAGATGATCAACAATTCTTTTTTTTCTCCGTGAATTACAAACAGCCAATGGTTGAGGTACAACTGTCTGTTGAACATAATATACTTGCTAATGAACAACAACATTCTGAGCAATCTGAATCCGTTTATGACACATATTTGTTGGAAAAGGTTGATAGAAATACCACTTCTGAATCAACAGATATGAGTCATAAGGGAAGAGAGATTGACCAGAATGCTGATGCTAAAAAATGTCAAGTTTCATGTCCTTTACCTGATCCAATCATTTGATAACATGACAACTGAATTTTCAAATCAATTTCTCGAATCTAAAAATATTTCTCTCAAAAAGACCGTTTCCCAACTTCAAAAAGACTTTTCAAGAATGGAAACACATTGTGTTAACATGTAACTTAAATATCAAAATCAAGTTTTAAAAAACAGGCAACATGGTCAAATTTTGAATGAAACAAGTAATAAAGCCAAGATTAACAGGGAAATATAGGTACTTGAAACAATCAATATCGAATTGGAACATAGTGTGGCTAAATTACTTGCAGAGAATGAGAAATTGCATAAAGAAAATGAGAATTTGAAACAGACTTACAAAGATCTTTACGATTCTATCAAAAGACCGAGTTCAAAAACAAAAGACCTTGATGAACCGGCACTTGATTGCTCAAATTATATAGTAATACTGTTTGAAAATGCTGAATTAAGAGGCGCATATGTAAGGAAAAGGTTTTTTGCGATTAAGCATTAAAAAACAATTAAGATTTAAAAGGAAAATAGCGTGGATACTAAGTTTGTCAAAACCTCAATCTAGGAAACCGGTTTTACAATCACCCAGAAACCAATCAGTTGTTAGACAACCTAATGCGTTTAAATCTGAACGACCTAATTTTTTAAAACCACGGTTTGCCTCCCAAGTTGATGTGAATAACGTTTTGTCAAAACCAGTCACTCCTCATTATTTGCCTAAAGTTAGAGAATCTGTGTCTGCAAAACCCCATCATGTGATTGCACCTGGCTCATCTAGGAATAGTTCTAAAGAATCGTATGGGTCAAATGACATGGCTCATAATTACTATCTAGAGGAAGCTAAGAAAAAGACACAAGACAAAAATAGGAATCTTAAACCTAGGAAAATGCCTTCTGCTAAAACACACAACACTCCTAATGCTTGTACACCAAAACCTAGGAGCAATAATCAAACATCTAGGAATTGGCCTGCATCTAAGAGTTGTGAGGAAACGCTAAAAGCTATGCAAAAAGCAGATCATTCTAGGAATCCTAGTTCATTTTCGGACTTCAAACACTTTGTTTGTTCGACTTGTCAGAAATGTGTCTTTAATGCAAATCATGATGCCTGTATAACAAAATTCCTGAAAGAAGTGAATTCTCGTGCTAAGATTCAACCCAATAAGACTAGAAACAGTAACAAACCCGTAGATCCAACGAGTCATACTCAGAAACCTGGTAGGAAGATCATTATAGGACATAGTTTTTCTCTCAATAAGTCTTCCGCTGTGCATGAGAAAAACAAACACTCCCTAGATCTTAACTAGTGGTATACCGACGGTAGAATGATTAACACTACTGTTCTAAGTGGGTCTTCAACTGGAAAGACATTCACATCTAGCACAACAAAGGTTGATTGTGAACCCCCAAATGGTTCAAATATTAAATCACTAACCCTTATATATGCGATCAAACTGTCAATGACAGTAAGGTACTCGCTAACTTAAGTTAAAGGTACATTTTGCAATCCTGAAAAGGAAAGACCGTTTGGAGTTTGTTTGATGAAAAACGAGATATAGTCAAAAACCAATGTTCTAGGAATTTAAGTAAGGAAGAACAAGACAATGCTGTTGATTACTTCATATCAAACACCCGTGTGCTTCATGAACATGCGTCCTGAATAACAACACTTCAGGTCCCCGTTCCTCAAAGCAAAGAAAATGTGACCGCTTCAATTCGCTTTAACTTCAAGAGAAGAGAAAAACATCTTTTATTCTAGACCATTTATCTAGGTAAACATGAACATTTTCTCACATGCTCGGATATTATACAAGTGGATCAAATCGTAATAACTTTATTTTACTCACTTGGTTAATTCAAAATGGCAATCACATATGCATATTTGAAGGGGAGGAATAGTGAACAAAATATGGTGCAAAATTGTTTAATCTTCAAATGGTCTCTATGGCTTCTGAACCACTAGCAGTTCATTACCCCGCAGTCCTTCAAGGAAATGACTCTGCAACAAATCAGTTCAGGACTCATGCCAAACCCTCCTCCTTCAACACCGTTTGTACCATCGTCGAGAACTGATTGGGATATGTTGTTTCAACCATTGTTCTATGAATTACTCAATCCGCCACCTAGTGTTGATCACCCAGCCCCTGAAGTCGTTGCTTCAATTGATGAAGTAGCAACTCCAGTACCCGTTGTATCAACCGGTTCACCTTCCTCAACTACAGTTGACCAAGATGCACCATCACTAAGTAACTCTCAAACAACACCCGATTAACCCAACCACCGTCTTCCAAAGAATTTCAGAAGAAGACAAATCATGTATTGAAGTTGAACCATATGGGTAATATCCTACTTTGGTATTCAATTCCAAGAAGTTCTTCGATCAATCTTCCCAACGTTGGATCTATTCAAACAATGTCCTCCCGATCACCAAATTTCTGAACACAATAACAAATGGACTAAGGATCATCCACATGAAAATATAATCGGTGAACTCGCTAGACCAGTCTCCCAAAGGATGCCAATACATGAGCAAGCTCTTATCTGTACTAACGATGCATTCCTCCTGTTGTGAACCCAAGACAATAAAGATTTTGACTCAAGCTTGCTAGATCAAAGCAATGCAAGAAGAACTCAATGAGTTCGAACGTCTTGAAGTATGGGAGCTCGTACCCGACCATTAAAGATATGTTATTAATTTAAGTGGATAACAAAGTGAAACTAGACGAACAGGAGGTATACTAAAGAACAAAGCTTGATTAGTGGCTCATGGTTACCGTCAAGAGGAGGGGATCAATTTTGAAGAGTCTTTTGCTTCGGTTGCAAGGTTAGAGGCTATAAGGAATTTTCCTCGCCTTACTGTCATTATGAACATGGTCGTCCTACCAAAAGGAAGTGAAGACTGTGTTTCTGATGGTAATCTGCGGGAAGAAAGTTTATATTAAGCCAGTCGATGGGTATGTGAGGATAAGAATAAACCAAATACACGTGTACAAGCATAAGAAAGCAGGTCTTTATGGTTGAAACAACTCCACGCGCGTTGTATGACAAGTTTTCTTCGTTCATTGATATCCCAATACTGCCACCAAATTGTGTAGTGGATCCCAATTGTTCATACGCAAAGGACGGCAAGGAACTACTTCTGGTACAAATATATGTCGATGATATCATCTTTGCTGCATCTACACCTGAACTTTGTGACCTATTTTCTAAAATTATATGTTTAAAATTTAAGATGTCAATGATAGGCAAAATCTCATTTTTCTTAGGACTACAGATTTCCCAAAGTCCCAGAGGAATCTTTATTAACCAGTCAAAATATGCCCTTAAATCCTTAAAGAAATACGATTTTGATTCTTGTGACCCAGTGGATACTCCCATGGTGGATAAATCTAAACTGGATGAGGATAAAGAAGGGAAAGCCATTGATCCGTCACACTATCGTGGTATGATAGGCACTGATATGTGTGAAAACACATATCCGTTTTATATCAAAAATGGCCCATAAAAGATAAAATTATGCTTAAAATGCTTGTATATTGCTTGTTTTGTCTTTGTGATTGTGTAGGTATGGATATAGCAAAAATCACAAGAAAACGGTCAAAGCCGGACAAACACGGACACGGGAAAGGAAAGAGAGTACAAAAGCCGGGGATTTGATAGCAAGAAAGGTCAAAAGTCATCTCCAGTCAACCCTTGGTCAACAAAAGTTAACTCACTAAATGACAAAACCTAAAAATACCCAAAACAGCCCCTCATTGTTAAACATATTTCACAAATAACCCTTAAATCCCTAACGGTGTTAACTTTCTATTATAAAGAATTAACACTCGTTATCTTTCTATAATAATAAAAACCAACAAACGTGCCACATTTTTTTTCTTTTGACCCAAAACCTGGCCCAAGTCAACACATTTTTACCCGGGTCAAACAAATTAAACTCACCCTTTTATAATTTTAAACGCGGGAAAGGTGGTTTTCACTGTTCATCACCTTCCTCGTTTAACCATGAGTCAAAACAAAGTGCAAATGTAAATTGAGGGCGTAAAAGGAAGATTCGAGTACCAAGCAGTGATGTGGCACAAAGAAACGTCATACAAGAGCTCCCATTGGTCAATCCCCACAAAGAATAACACGCGGGTCTGACAAGAATCACACCAAGGACTATTATTTTGCACTAAAACAAGTGCAAAAGAAGCACAAATGGTCTGACACACGGAATGCCACGTTGGCAATCCGTGTGCTCACTCATTTAATCCAACGGACATCAATAAGGATCCAATGATGATGAGAGAATGGAAGGCCAAGATCAAGGGAGAGAGGAGCGTGATCCAAGGTGTAACACCCCCAAATTGGGTGGCAGCGGAATAAGGGTCCAAAAAATATTTTTTAGTCTTAGAATAAATACTTTTAGGTTTACATGCATTAAAATCATTTTTACCCTTTTTAGATTTAAAATTTCATTTTTAACTTTTTAATTTAGTTTTATAAAATAGGATTTTATTATAAAAAGTAGTTAAAAATAATTTTCTGAGTTTTCATAGTATTTTAGATTTTTTCTAAGTTAGAAAATCATTTTTTAGAATTTTTAGGAATTAATTTGCTATTTTCTAGGATTTTAAATAGATTAAATTAGTTTTTAATTCATAAAAAAATATTAAAAAGCCAAAAAAATATAATTCCTTTTTTAGAAAATTTTCTTTTATCTTAATTTAGGTTTAGAAATTAAATTTGTTTTTGTAAGATTAAAATTTAGTTTAGTTGCTTATTTGTCGCGTTTTCTTCGTGCTCGTTATTTGTTTTTGTGTTTAATTGTTTTCGTTTGCTTATTTTAATTGTTGTTTTTAATTAGTAGATATAGATAATCAAATCAATCTTCGAACCTATTCAAATCATTGTCCAAACAACAAACGTGGTCTCAATTTCATAAATCGTTGGGGAATAACGACCCGGGAATCATACTTCCCGGTTAATATACGTATAATATATATATTTGTGAAGATTTTCCTTTCTACCTTTGTCCTCAAGGGTAGTTTGGTAATTTTCTTTCATATTATATTTTATTATTACGTGTATAGATTTACTACGAATCAAATTTTTGGCGCCGTTGCCGGGGATTTGTGATTAAGATTCTTTCGTTTGAAGTTTGTCGATCGTGATTTGAAGAACCTTTCGTTTTCGAAAGTTACGTTTTTTTTGATCAACGTACATTAACTTGTATTTTAGCTTCTTGGTTATCAAAAAATGGCAATCACCTATGCCCAATTTTGAAGGGGAGAATAGTGAACAAAATATGGTCAAAAGTTGATTGATTCTTTAAATGGTCTAAATTGCTTCTGAACACAGCAGTTGAGGACCCGCACTTTATGAAATGACTCTTGCAACAATCTGTTCAGGACTCGTGCCACTCCTCTTCAACACCGTTTGTACCACCCTCAAGAACTGATTGAGATATTTGATTTCAACCGATGTTTGATGAATTACTCACTCCTCCACCTAGTGTTGATCACCCAGCCACTGAAGTCGTTGCTCCAATTCATGAAGTAGTTGCTCCAGTTCCCGCTGTATCAACGGTTCCCTTTTCAAACAAATGTTAACCAAGATGCACCATCACCAAGTCATTCTCAAACAACACCCGAAACTCCACCTCCTGTCATTCCTAACGATGTTGAAGTAGACAATCATGATATTGAAATTTCACATATGGGTAATGATCGGTACTTTGGTATCCCAATTCCAAAAATCCCTTCTGATCAATCTTCATCGTCGGATTATATTCATACAACTGTGCATCCCGATTACCAAATTTCTGAACATAATAGCAAATGGACTAAGGATCATCCACTTGAAAATATAATCGGTGAACTCAATAGACCAGTTTCCAAAAGGCTACAATTACATAAGCAAGGTCTTTTCTGTTACTATGATGCTTTCCTCACCGTTGTTGAATGATAAATGCTTAATTGTACATATTAATTACCTCGGTTTTTTGCCAAATAAAGCCAAGAAAGTGCCAAAAGTGTAGGAAAAATGTTGTGCTGTTGTTTCTATTGTGCAGGAAAGTTAAAAAAGGACCAAAAAGAAGCAAAAATCAGTCAAAAACCGACAAAAAACGGAGAAGACAGAAAAAGAGTGAAGATGGGAAGCCAAATCTCAAAGCTGGATCAGCCTGATACAAGAAATGAAGACCCAAATAAAAGTCAAAGGTCTAATAGTGACAAGTTTGCAAAGCTCAAGGGTTCATTTGAATGTTTTAAAGTACAAGGGCCAAAGTTGCTGAAGTGAGAAAGATGATTTAATAAAGGGAAAAAGGAAATAGAAAACAAAAGGGCTAAAGTTGACAACATTCAAAGTTCTTTTACACTACAACTAAGGAATTGCAACAGCAGGGGAATTTTTGCCTTATCAAAGATTTATCTAAAAGGACGCGGCTTAATGTTTCTAACCGCCTCCCAACAGAATTTCCCGCCAAAATCAACACAAACCCAACTTCCCTCAAAACCCTTCCCTGCTCCTTTTCACTCCAATTTACCTCGTATTTACACCTCCTACACGTCATTCCTATGACGTGGCAACCCTTGATCGGTCCAAACACATCATCTAAGGGATCTAACGGCTAAAATTCGAGTGAATGAAGATCAACGGCTTGAAAATGAAGAAGCTTTCATCCTTTTCTCATCTCTCATCTATATAAACTTAAATTTCAGAGTAGTTTTAGTTAGTAGTTAGTTTTTTAGAGTTTTTAAATTTTCTTTGTATTTTTACTTCATGAACTGTTGCAATTAAGATTTTTTTTAATCCTTTATTTTCAGTTGTACCTCTTGTAATTTCACTTGTACTTTCCATTTCTAAGCAATATAAGCTAGTTGTGTTGAGCTTGTTCTAAATTTTTCAAGTAATAAGCAGTTTTTGAGCAATAAGCTTGAAATAAGCTAATTCTAGCTTATTCTGTTTTCTTAACTGCTAAAGTTGTTTAATACTTGTTAATAGCTTTTAAATACTGATTTTTGTTCATTAGTGTTCAACACTTTACATTTGCATTCAAGTTCATTTAAATTTTGGAAGCAACAAGGAGAGAATAAGCTAATATAGCTTATTGAGCTTTTAAGCTCAAGGTTTAGAGGCTTTGGAAGCCATTAGGTGTACATTTGTAAGCCACTCATTCAGAGAGAGTGGCTTGTGACTGAGACTACAAAAAACTCAGGTTTCATTTTCTAAAATTCATGTTAGCTTATACATAGCTTAATTCTAGTAGCCTATTTCTTTGTTTTCTTAGTACTTAATCTGTTTCGTATTGTTTAGATTAGTTTAAAATGCAAGTGATTTAAACTTTAGTAGTTAGAATCCAATAAGCTCTAGTTACTTTAAATCTGTTATAGTAAGTAGAAGTAGCTAAGTGAGTAAGTAGTTTAATTCTATAAATAAGCTGTAGGATTTAGTCTTTAAATAGCTTAAGAAGGTGAATTCTAGTGTGAGAAGAATTAAACGCTTTTAGCGTTTAGCTTGTAAATTGGTTATATGTACAAGTTAGGTTAGACAGAATTTTCTATGGAGTGTTTGGATTTAGGTTACTTTGATTTTTAAAGTCAAAATTATTCTGTTAAATACTTCATTTAGTGAGTTTAGTCAAGTTAATAAGAGTACAATAGGGGTTAAGAGTTTAGTGGAAGAATTCAAAAGTTTTGAGCATAAAAAGTTGAAGCTTGCACCAGGGCAGTTTTGAGGAGATTTACGTGCTTTTAGATTTGAAAAGAACTATGGCATTTTAGAGTTCACTTTTGTGATAATGTACACTTGAACTACATGTATTGGTGTAGTCTCATGAGTTTTCAGAGGAAAGTTAGCCATGCATATTAAGTTTTGGTCATTTGCACCAGCAACAACAGCTGAAACTGTTGTTGCTACTCAATTTTCTAATTGTCCTTGAGCATTCATAATTAGGTATTAGGATTTAGAATTAAGCTCATTTCTAGAATTCCATTAGCTTATTACATTTCATCATTTAGATTTCATTATTCAGCTTTTATCCTAGCTTAATTTTCTTACAAAGTAGTTAGCAGATTTAGGATTCTAGTTATTTTTCTAATTTGATTTTTATTCTAGTTGTTAGTCTTTGAAAAAACCTTTTATTCTAGGTTAGTTTTTAAATCCAAAGTAGCTTAAAGTTCAAAATTCAGCTTTTTAGGATTAGACATAAAGCTGTTTAGTTATTTGAGTAAAAGCTTTCAAAAAACAGTTATAGCTGAACCCTGCACCTTTTAAGTTACTTTTTTGTTAATTCTTGATGATATTAGCTTTATTTTTTCTAGATATCTTTAGTACACATCTTGAGCTTCACTTAGCTTCTTTTAGTTTTCAATTTCATCTAGAAATAAGCTTGGAATAAGCTAAAGTCTAAAAAGTTAGGAAAAAGCCTAGTTTCTGTGAACAGTTTGAACAAGCTTATTTTCTAGCTTATTGAGTTGTTAAAAATAGAAAGTGCTTTTATTAAAGTTGTTTAGTATAAGCTGTTTTATAACTTTCATGTTTTAAGTTTTTGCTTAATTTCATTTTTTAATAAGCCAAAAATAAGCCATAGCGTAGGGTCTGTTTTGTAATATTGCAATATTTGAAGGGTACCCGTTTTCACTGCAGTGTAAATTCTAGTTATTTTACCCGCCTACCCTTTTCTTTCTTTTATTACACTTTCTACCCTGTCTTTTTAGGGAAAATAAAATAGTTTTAATATTTTTGATTTTAGTTTAAATAAAATTAGGGTTTAGTTTTAATTGATAAAATTAGGTTTCAATTAGGGTATAAAAATTAGGGCTTTTTGTTCTATTCAATTTCTGCACCTTTCTAGTTTATAAAAACCATTTTTCTTTATTTTTCCAATTAAATTTGTATTTTCTAGGAATTAAAATAGATTTTAGTTAATATCTTTTTCTTAAATAATTCATAAAAAAATAGAAAATAGTTGAAAAATTCTCATTCTTTTTGCAATTATTTTCTTTTTAAATCTAGTATTTTTGAAAAATAAAAGTAAAATTTTAGTGATAATTTTTAGAAAAAGTTTATTTTTGTTAATTCATTTTTCTTTAAAAATTCATAAAAAATTCAAAAATAGTTAAAAAATTCCAAATCTTTTTCCTAAAATTTTCTTTTTAAATTTGTGATTTTTAGGCATTAAATTTGTTACTAAAAGTGCTTTAGATTTTAAATTCTTGTTTTAGCTCACGTTTTTAAGGTTCATTTTGTAATTTTTTTTTCTTGCTAGTAATTGATTTTAGTCATGTATCATTTTTCTTAGTTCAATAAGCTATATTTTTGTTCTTCTTGTATTTTTTTTTTTTATTTAATTTTATATGTATTTATATCTTCATTTTCTCTTTTACAATGCATTATTTTTTATTTTTTCATTTTATAGATTTGTGCTATTAGATTTGTAGTATAATCTCAAAAGCCAAAAATTTTTAAAACTATCTTTACTGGAATCCGAATTATCATCAAATCTCAATTCACGACTTCTTCGAGGAATTTACGACCCGTGTATTAATCACTTTCCTAAGTGATTAATTACTTACGGTATCTTGGTTAGTGAAAGTTTGCACTATAGAGATATATACTATACTCGCTACACGAAAAACCAATTTTGGCGCCGCTGCCGGGGAAGAAGTGAACGATTTTTGAAGAATATTCGTCGAAGTAGAGTTTTGAAGACCCTTCCTTTGGAAGTTTATTTTGCTATTTTTGTATAAAAATATAAAAGTTCATTAATTCGATTCCTATCGAATTAATATAAAAAAATAAATAAAAATAAACAAATCTGGATACCAGCTATCCATCTTAAACCATTCCAAATAACAACAAAAAACATACTATGAGTTACTTGCGAGGTCCGACGGACCTTCTAGTTTACAAAATAAAGGTGAGTTTAAGGGAAAAAGGATAGCTACTTCTAAGTAGTCATAGCGGATCGCTAAGCTTTTTCACTCAATTGTAGCGGTAATCTCTGTAAAGATTATCGTGAAGGCTTGTAATAAACGGTTAACAAAAATATTTTGTTTTCTATTCTTAATAAATAGTTAAAATTTAATATTTCCCCAAAAAGATTCTCTCAATCCAATTCTTTAATTATCTTATGTATTATTCTGGCAAAGCCTAAAAATATTCTTCTTATTCCTCTTATTTGTTTAATTACATTTTTCCTTATCTCAACATGTTTACTTCTTATGGAGCCTAATCGTTCAAAATCCCTTTATGCATATCAAGAATGTTCAACTTGTGGAAGTGGTACACTAAAGAATGTTGTTCGATAGGAAATCTTAATGACCAGATCATTGTTCCCAACTCTTCTCTGCAATGTGCGATGTGTGGAACCCCGGTCGATGGTCCGTATTGTCATGGATGTACTCTTATACGTATGAAATTCGAAAAAGATTTGCTTGCGTATTGTGTTGAAAATGAAATTTTCCTCAAATGTTAAGATACTTCCGGAGTCATCACTGACAATACCAACGTTGTTATGCTCCTCGAGAGCAGCGTTGTTGATCAAGACCCCTGGTATAATATTTCACAAAAAATCCTCCACAATTCGACATAATTGTTGCTATGAAGTGCGGTGATTCATTAAATGGATTTTTGTCAACAATTGATTGTGAATCTTGTGGAAAAGGTGATCATTTCCGGTTTACAATTGTCAGCCAAAAGATCCGATCTTTCTGAGCCTGGAACCATGTTACAATCGAAATTTTGATTGTTTCCCAATGATTCAAAACTCTTCCACAACAATATCTTTGTTTGAAAACTGTGGGGGGTCTCATGATATTACCAAGTCAGCGATGAACCAAGAGTATTTTAATTCTCATTTCTTGGTTTCGACCATTTCAAACCCCGAGTTTTCCGATGTATATCAGACTCCTCCAGTAGCAAAGAATGGACAACATGTTAACTGCTCAACGGATTTATAGAAGCTGATGGCAGAAGACTTCTTGATGAAGTATGATCACCTTTCCTCATAATGAAAGAGCCATCAAGTTGTTGCTTGTGAGGAGAATTTTTGAAGATTAGCAAGTTGTGGAAGAAGAGCAAATCAACCTGCGTATTGCAAGGAATTGTTTGCAAATTTCTTATGGATTTTCCAATCCTTAATGACAATTTCAACCCATATAAAGCAGAAATTTATAAACCAAATTCAGAAAAGAGCAAGAACGAGAAGAGTATTGCGGTTTGTTGCTGAGGAGAGATTTCAAAAAGCTAATTCAAGTTTTAAATGAAAATCAATCTCCTCAAGAATTGAGAATCCAAGAATTTAGAGATTCAGAGCAGCAGTGTTTAGAAGCGATAAAAGAATGATGAATGATTTAGGAATAAGGAAATATCAAAAGGAGGTGTCGTTCTGATTAAGAAGGAAATGTGAAAGATAAGATTTAATGAGCTTCAGGCTAAATTTCAATGGTCTAAGCATTGAAATTCGGAAATCATACATAGAAGCAGAAGAGTTTAGAGAGTCTGAAGTTTGAGTCGAAGTCAGAAGATTATTCATTGACGATGGAATGACGATGATTTGGATTTTATGCGGTTCATCCGAATACGATTACACTCTCCCGCTTTGCAAAATGTGCGCCTAAGGATTTCATCTAATGGGAGACGGGCATATTAACACTACTCGAAAACGGAGGACGATAGTGTTGAGACTTTGTTTCAAACCCAAGTGTGTCCGATGACTTATGTTTGGGGGTGGTCATTTGTTCGACATCGATGATTCCAATTACGAGAATTTCCACTAGTAAGGACTTGTCACTTGCTTCCAATTTCGCCAGAAATCGTTGAAGTTTGTGTCGATGACGATGATACCGACGACGATGATGATTATGATGACGATTTTTATGTTGATGATTATGTTGATATTGAGGAGGACGGAGGAGAGATTGATCTCGACATTTCTAGAATCGTGACAATTTCGCTTCAGGAGAAATTTAGTCCAAACGTTATCTTTTAATTAAAAAGATTAACGTTTTTAGTCTCTCTCCTCCAATTCCGATTTCTCCGATTTTTTTGCCACCATCCTCTACTATCCCTGTTGTGGATCTTTGTTTTTTTTTAATTAGTCTTTTAAAGGAGGCGGATGTGCGTGTTTTTTGGATGACTCGATACTACGGGGTAGCGAGTGGCGAGGTGATCTCAAGGGAGGGATATTACTTCTCTTGATGAATTACCCCTTGATGACTCGTGATTCTTTCCGAGTTAGAGTCATTTACCTTTTTGATGATGAGCCAGTGATGCTGAGTTAATGTTTTTGACGTAATATATAACACAAGTGAACTTCTTACCGGGTATAGGTGAAAATGTTGTTTTAGGATGAAGAGGGAAGATACTTTACATTCACTACCGATCTTTTCTACCAATTGTCCCTATCCTCAGGTTTTTACCACATCTTACTCCACGGGAGTGAAAGATAAAAGTTTTTAACGGGTATTTTTGATTAATGTGCTTACAAGGAAGAGTTCTTTTACTGTTGATGTTTTTGACCCACTCCACCCACCCTTAATGGACTTTCATGTTACCAAAGCATTTTCCGGGTTCACATTTTCTCTCTTGAAAATCTTTTCTAAAAAGTTTTTTGAACCCGGAATCAAAAATGCTACGGTATATCTTTCATCTTCATTATTTTGGAGAAGATGTTCCTAAAGAGATTATCCCAGATGTCAAGACTGACCCACCATGATAATCTAGTTTGGGGAAAGAGTCAAGCGAAGGGGACTCTATAATAAACTAGCGCTTCGTGGGAGGCACCCCATGCTTATCCTTTTCATTTTCTTTCTATTTTCTTTGCTTCCCCAAGGATAAATCAATTCGGGGTCAAGTATAGCTTGTACTTGGTAAACAAAAACTAAGCCGTTTTAGAGATATTGTTGAGCTAACAATGAAAAAGATGAGAGGAAGCTTGTTCTTTTTCGTCTCTTGTTGGTTGATTTTTGTCTAGGTTTTCCGGATTTTGGAAGATTCGTGGTTCAAAAATTGTGGAAGGACAAAGCAATGCCAACAATTTCCAGTGATGGTCTCCAATCTTCTCTTCATAAAATGGAAAATCTCTTATCCTTGTTCTTTATCGAACTAACATCTATTCTTTTGGCATGTCCTTAGAATTTTTGTTAAAGATTCCTTCAAACATTGAGGACAATGTTTCATTTTAGTTTGGGGAAGGATATCTTCGATATTGACTTGCATTTCACGCAACCTTGTTTGAACCTTTTTGAATTACCTTTTTGTGAAAAAAGTGGAAAATTTTAAATTTTTGCTTACAAGAGAAGCTTCAATAGAAGCTTAGTTTGGGGAAAAACACCACTTTTTGGTAATCCGTTGGTGAGAAATAGGAGTTAATTTTGACTTGACCGGGTGAAAATGGGGCCAAGCTTTCACAAATCCTATTGCATTGGATTTTAAAATGTGAAGAACAAGAGATGATGTAGTTACATATCAGTGTATTTGTTAAGCATGGTTTATAATTGGAAAACCTGAAGCTTATATGAAATGAGTTGTGTCATTTTACTCCTATAAGCACTTAATACACCTAGACAAACGTGCTCCTTTAATTTAATTAAGTCAACCAATGTCTTTTAGAAAAAGTCTTACATATTTGGAAAATAGAATCATTTATATGTAAGTAAGATTTTTTGGTATTAAAATATAAGTTGATTTTCTAAAGTGGAAATTTTCCATTCACAAAATATAATTAATAAAAAGAATGCCAATGAAGCATTTCTAATGCACAAGCATTATTTTTTTTCGTGCCAATGAAGCATCGCAAAAATAGACAAACAAAAGCTATATATAGTTTTAATCGACGGCGTATCCTTGATGAAGTTGAAGACTTCGATGGGTCGCAACTAAGGATTCAGACTATGTACGTGGAACAAGTTCGTAGTCCATTCATCACCTAAGGGAAGCGCGCATAGGTGATATTTCAACTAAGGGACTTTGGATTCTAGGCTTTGTAGGAAAAATGTGTTGTACGCGATAACCTACAATACTTAGCCGCGGAGTGGGGATTTCGAACTAAGAACACCGGTTGTTGATGCGATACCTATTTTGGGAAAATGCCTAATTAGGGTTCGAACTAAAACAAACATTCCTATTGCGAAAAAAAATCAGAATATTATAGTATAATAAAATAAAAGAATGGTTAAAATGTTCCTTTACTAAAAATCAATTATAAGTTTTGTTTCCTAATCCTTTTAGCTTATGATTGATGATTAACTATGGTTAATAACATTTAACTCACAAGGCTTAAGTGTAAAGCTTATATGGATTTCACTATAAAGATAAATTGATCTATGGTTGATTGAAAAGAGTGCACACATCTTAATCATTAATTATTCTGTGGGAGTGAAAAGTAACATAATGTCAGTATAAAGAGCTTAACCATTTGGACTATAATTGACAATGATCTGTTTAATAGCTTTGTTTATTATGAAAAGTCAGGGAAGACGAATTTTCCTCTTTTTGTTCTCTATTAATCGGGAAGAAGCCTATTCAAAAATGAGCCTAAAAGTTGCAAAACTTGCAATGATTTCCCTTAATGTGTTTCCATGAGATAAAATGTTTTGAGAAAAAGGCCTTGAAATTTAAAAGGTGATTCATCTAAAGGTAAAACAAGGGATTTTTGGAAACTTGTTAAGTTTGTTTTGTTTTAGCAAAGTGTACACTTAATAAAATTGCGGGAGGACACGGCAATCCCTTTAGTTTGGGGAATTTCAATAAATTTTTAAATGTACATAATACAACCACGGATTTTGCCAATAAAAGCCAAGAAAACATGCCAAAAGAAGGAAATTTGTGTGCTTTTGTGTCTATTGTGCAGGATTTGATATGTAAAGACAAAAGGAAGCACAAAACAAACCGAAAAACCGACAAGAAATGAAGAGACAAGACAAGAGTGAAGAATGGAAGCCAATCTCAAAAGCCGGATTAAGCCCGTGAGCAAGAAAAGTCAAAAGTGGGTCAAGATTATGAAATAACAAAGTCAACTCTTGAAGAAAATGACTTTTCTACCCTTTGAATGAGATGGGAAATTACCAAAATACCCTTGGGCCAATTTCTTTTATACCCGGATACATAATAAACCACAAAGCCCATAATCCAAGCCCATTTCATGTTCACTAAAACTACAAGGGCCAATATTGACAACATCAAATTTATTTTACACAACAATTTTGAAAGAAAACACAAGGACTGTTTGTGCAAATAGGCCAAAGTTTCAAACTTATACACGGCTTAATCCTTTCCCTAACAACCCTTAACCAACTTTCCCGCCCAAAATCCCCAACAAACCCAACTTGCCAAAATCCTTTCTCCCGTCTTCTCACCTCAACTTTACCTCGTATTTACCCAGAACACATCACTTTGTTCATCATTGGCCAAGCAATGATTGGCTCGAACACATCACCATTTAAATCAAACCCTTCCTTAAATTCAAAGAGAAAGATCACAGGCTATGATGATCTAAACTCTCATCCCGTCTTTCTCCTCACTCTCAGCTATAAATCACAAGCTCTTCGTTTAGTGTTAGTTTAGTATTAGTTCAATTTTCATCTTTCTTTGTAATTTTTCCTTTTAAAGCTCACGTTTACTATTCATTTTGCAAATTAAGCATTTTAATCTTTCAATTCAGTTGTAATAGTTGTTTAATATCTTGTACTAGTCTTTTTAAAAGCAAATAAAAAAGTTCAGTTGTGTTTGTTCTCAAATTCTCATGTTATTAAGCTTTTTATTTAGCAATAAGCTGTAATAAGCCAATTCTAGCTCATTGAGTTTCTCTAATTCTCATGTTGTTCAAATGTTAATAAAAATCTTTATAAATATTGTTATCTGTCCTATTAGTTTTCAAAAATTAAATCCATTTAGTTTAAGAGGTTGGATTCAAATTTGGAAGCTTATGGAGAAATAAGCTAATTCCAGCTTATTGAGCTTATATCTTGTTGGTTTAGAGGCAAGGTGCCAATCAGGTCTATGTTTTTAAGCCACTCACTCAACAAAGAGTGCTCGTTATGAGACTTCAATTCTCAGTTTATAAGTACATTCTAAATTTCATTTAGCAATTTACATATAGCTTTAATTCATGTAGCTTACTCTTTTTGTAATCCTGTGCTTAATCAGTTCGAAAGTTGTTTAGTTAGTTTAGATATACAAAAATTTCCAGTTGATTATAGTTAGAATCCATTAAGTTGTATTTTCCTTAAATTCTGTTATATTAGTATAATAGGCTAGCTGATAAACTAGCTTATTCTTCTTAATAAGCTTTAGTTTTTAGAGTTAAAATAGCTTAAATAGTTTAGTTATAGATAAAGTAGATATAAGGTTTAAATAGTTTTAGCCTTAAAAATAGAATTTAAAGTGAAAAATAGTTTTAGATAGTTATGATAAGTGGTGTTTGGGTTAAGGTGCATTTGACTTTAAAAGTCAACATAATCCTGACAAAGCTCTTTACATAGTTGAGTTAAGTCATAATATCAAGTTTTAAATAGATTTTAGAAGTTAGTTTGTAGAATCACAAGATTTAGGGCTTAAAAAGTAATAGCTAGCACCAGGGCAGTTTAAGAGTTTAAGAAGTTTTGTAGTTTAGAAAATTTTATAAGCATCTTGGATGTTAAAATTTGGTTAAAGTAAACTAGAGCATATAGCTAGATAGATAATAAGAGTTTTTCAACATAAATTTAGCTGACTTTACTTTTTACCAAGTATAATCAGCAAAAGCAGATTAGTTAGTTAATACGCTGGTGTTTGTTATATTTTTAAAAGAAGCTGTTTTTTTATGTCTTTTAAAAATTAGAGTTAACCTTAGATTTAAGCATTTAAGAAGTATTCCATTAGTTCTTTATAGATCATCACTTAAATTTCATTTTCAAGCTTTTAAACTAGCTTAAATGATCTTGCAAAAGTGGAGTTAGCAACAGCCTGAGATTTATAGATTATTCTTTTTAATTTCTAATTTTTAGTTGTTATTTCAAAAAGCCTGTTGTCTAGGTTTGCTTAACAACCATAGGATAGCTTATTTCAAAAATCTTAGCTTCTAGAATTTAGTAATAAGCTAAATAGCTTATTAAGAATGGCTTAATATCAGAAATTAGCCTAAACTTTAGTTTTTCAAGAGTAATTTCCTTGTTAATCTTGTTTACTTAGAACTTATTTCTTTTTAGAAACCCATAGTACACATCTTAAGTTTCATATAGCTTCTTTTGGTTTTCACTTTCATTTAGAAATAAGCTAGAAATAAGCTAAAGATTGAAAAAATTAGTAAAGTCTTAGTTTCTGTATTCAGTTTAAATGCTTATTTTTTAGCTTATTAAGTTGATAAAAGTTCAAAGAGTCTTTGTTAAAGTTGTAGAGTATAAGCTCATGAACAACTTTGTAGTTTTAAGTTTTTGCTTATTTTCATTTTTTAGATAAGCTAAAAATAAGCAAATCGTAGGGTCTATTTGGTACATTTTTAATAAAGGTTACCCGTTTTCATTAAAGTGTAAAATTTTGATAGTTAACCCGCCTACCCTTTACTTTCTATTGTTACATTTCCTACCCTGTCTTTTTAGGAATAATAAAATAGTTTTTAATTTTTAATTTTAGTTTAATAAAATTAGGGTTAAGACTTTAATTAGTAAAATTAGGGTTCAATTGGTTTATAAAATTTGGGCATTTTCATTCCATTAAATTTCTGCACCTTTTAGTAGATAAAAACCATTTTTCTTTATATTTTCCCCCAATTATATTTGTATTTTTCTAGGATAAAAATAGATTTTTATTAAATCCCTTTTTCTTAATAAATCATAAACATTAGAAAAATAGTTTGAAATTTTTTAATTCTTTTTGTAATAATTTTCCTTTTTAATTCTAGTATTTGTGAAAAATAAAAATAAATTTTAGTTTTTAATTATTAGAAAAAGTTATTTTTAGTAATTCATTTTTTTTTAGAACATCATAAAAAATTCAAAGAAATAGTTAAAAAATTCTATTCTTTTCCTAAATTTACTTTTAAAATTGTGATTTTAGTGTATAAAAATTTTGGTTAATAGAAGTGCTTTAGATTTTAAATTCTCGTTTTTAGCTCACGTTTGTTAATTTTTTGAATTAGTTAAACAATTTTAATTCTTTAATTGTTCTTAGTATTAATTATGCTATTATATTCGTAGTGTAATCCAAAATTCAAAAATCCATTAATCCATTCTGACTCGAATCCGAATAATTTCCCTGAATCTCAATTCCAGACTTTTTTTGATACTACCCGAGAAGAAAATACTTGCCGGTTAAAAATATACATATTGTGTTTTCTTTTCTTTCTTATGAGATTTTATCCTTTTATTTCTCTTGCTTGAGAAGTAATTTGGAAAGAATTGTCACGGGATTAATACTATATATATATAAATTTGACTAGTGCTTATACACGCGTACCACATCCACATGGAACTCCAAGATAACATCATTTTTTCCTTGAAGCTGTGTCTGGAACACATCCGCTAAAGATACTTCGAATACTTGCTATTTATACACAATAAGGATATGTGCGTAAGACTATTAGCTGTTTCAAAAGAGAAACGGCATTAAATTTGATCTTAAGTAGGCAATGAATATAATGGCTATGTTTTGCAATCTCATCGCCCTTATATTTGTTTAGCTCCTTAATACACCCGTCTCTTTAATATTAAAAGACTCATCAGATCATAACAAAATATAAAGGGAGAACTCATGGACCGCCTTATAATGTCTTTATATGTAGTTAACTCGGTATACCTATCAATAGTTATTATGGATGTCGGAGCTTATGATACTCGAGGTCGTGCCTTCAAACCTTTGGCTACCATTTTCTTTGTTAAGAGCTGGTATGATTTGATTGTATCCAACACATTAAGATATGATAGCAATCCTAAATTCCTGATGATGTTTAGGGCTTAGTTTTTAATCGGATTAACTAAGTTGATGCAATAAAGTTATAGTCAGGGAAACAACAAATGATTATAGATGTACACTAATGAATCTTCTGGTTTTGTGGATCAGTTTGGGCCAACTACCAGATTCTTTACACTCAAATAGTTAGCAGCACATTGTGCTTTGAGTGTCGTAATGTTCCTGAAAAGAGCACACACTGTGAGACTCTCGCTTGCTATAGATATTCTTCCATCTCTTTCCCAACGATAATGGCCAAAAAGGTACCTTAATCTAGAAAAAACATATACAATCAATTTCCGAGATGAAGAAAACAATGTGCCTTGATGGTTTACACCAGGGTCGAGCTGAATTAACCTCCCACCCAATGTTTGATGCTATGTCGTTAGGATACGAACCGGCTGATAAATAAATAAAGAAAACTAAATAAACACTAAACTCGACAAGCTTCTATTTATTACTCTCAAGACCCCTCATACACAGTCCGATCATCAGTTTCGTACATACTAATCTCCCCTCCCAAAAACACACCTTATCCTCAAGGTGTGGATTCGGAATTTCCAATCTTAATACAATATTAGGAACCATGATCCATATTTGAAGTTAAGGTCCTGGTTCATCGCGCCATCACTATCTCATCGACCAACCATTACTTGCAATGTGCGACTAGCGCACTCGGATGACCGGGCACGTTGTGTATTTCCTCCCATCACCCCTGAAACATAGTCCTTTAGCTTCCTATCTGTATTTCAGACATCGTACAACCTTCGAAAGTTATCTCCTTTACTAGTGATTTGTCCGACTACCGCAGCCACACCCTTAGATTGCATGACACCCTTGTATAGCTGGGTGTCTTCAATTGATACTGCCAACTCCATAGCATTGTTCAAACCTTCAGGATTCATGACCTTAACTGCTGCCCTAAGTGTAATCCCTTTTATAAAAGTGGCTTCCATCACACTTTTTGGAATCCCCAACCACGTGGCCAGCCAGTTTTTCAAACAAAGAAACATATGCTCGAGCCGATTCTTCTTGAGTTATTGCCAAGAACTGCTCGTACAAATTCCCTTCTTGTGATTGTTGGAACCGTATCAACAAGCGCCTCTTAAAACCATCCCACGAATGGAATGGAGTTCGAGACCTCACTCCCATCAGATAACCCAGATAAAGCCTCGCCAAACCATAACATAAAGTGCTGGTCCGTATTTGTTCTTATTGTTGCGGAAGACCTGAATCTCGAAATACCGTTTACACTCCAGATATCCATCAATATTGCAATCTTCACCTTCAACACCTAGGCATCTTTCATTTTCTCATCTGATAGTTATTATGTGTTTCCCTTTTGATCCTCGTTTGTGGTTCTGTCAAAACCCCCGTCCAAAACATGTTGTTGGTTGTCCAAACCCTGTTGTTGGTTGTCCAAACCTTGTTGGTTGTCAAAACCCTGTTGGTTGAAATCCTGAACCAAAACTTGTGCGCTGCCTAGTGCGATCATCATTCATATCATCTAATTTCCCTTGGACAGGTTTGCTTGAGTCTTCTAACTCTATGAAATCACTTCTCTGATTTTTCCCAATAGCAGCGCTCGGATCAGCGTGGAATTTAGGCAATGGAAACCCAAGATCATCATAAGTTCGTCGTGCTGCCTCATTAAGACGAGGTGGTGGTACATATGGGCCGTCTTTGCAGCTACCTTGGTAGTTTGATATAACACCCCCATTTTGATAAATATAGCAGCGGAAGCTAATCTGGGGTATTACTTCATAGTACAACAGTCATAATCATAGAAAACGACTCGTAAAGAGATGTTTTTGGAAAATTTAGTTATCATTCATATTATTCATCAGAGTTTTACAAAAAGAGAGTCCCAACATCTAGAAACATAAAGTTTGAATGATAACAATTTAGCCATCTTAAGTCCGTGCTACTCCGTGCCATAAGTTGCTCAATTACCCGAGATAAACATGCTAAAAAGGTCAACACAATGGTTGAGTGAAATTCATAAATTTATTTTTTTTTATTTTTTCATAGGTTTAATGATAACTATGTTTTGAATACAATTTTCAACAGTGAGTTACCGCTTGTTATACACCCATATTTTTGTAAAATTGCTTATACAAATTATCAGGATAAAAATAGGATTATTTCCCCTAAGCCATGACACCGAAGCCTTGAAGATAATCAATAATCACAAAAGTAGTTACCCCAACGGTGCCTTTTGCCAACACACCGCATAGTTATTTAAATGAAGTGCGTTTGGTTACCAAAAGTTATAGGTACCCCAACTAAGTTTAGTCCCAAAATAGATCCTAGTCGACCGCATCGAGCTTACACAACCAGTACGTTCGGTTATAAGTAATTTAACGTTCTTGATAGTGGGGTCCTGAATGGAAAAAGTAGGGACTTAGGCAATAGATAATCAGGAAGCATACATTGGAAATACACTTGTCTCATGGTTTATAGCATTATCCCCCTCTTGCAGGGTTTAATGAAAACATTAGAGATTTTAAAAAGCGAGGGTACGACTCAGCCTTAAACAGGGAAATCAGATTGATGGCAAAAGTATATCAAGTCAAAGTAACGGCTTCGTCACGCAACCTAGGTTAATATGTCAAGTCTTAGTTTGATTGTTTATGTTTCAAAACATTACAAAGTTTATCATTTATAATTTGATATTATTAATTATGGAAATATTGTATCACTGTTTGGGCTATCATAATTCAGAGGTCATGTAGTAAACGTTTGAGGAGCTATGACACTTTAAATCGTAAATCCAGCAAACTCGTCAAAACATATACTCAAATGAAACCCAACCCCTCACATGAAACTCCCTAGTAACGTGATACGATAAGATTTTAAGTTTCTTCAAAAGTTAGTCGATGATAAATTACGTTAAATATATAAAGTAATTGTTTTATAATACGTCGATCGGTGATTAATAACGATTAATGTGTCGGGTTTTAATAAAAACGAGTTTTATAATATTAATATATATTTTTATAATTTGTATAAAAATATTATATTCTATATTTATAAGTTCGCAAAAATGGCAATATATACCCTTGGTTTATAAACTTTTACAAATTTAGTTCTTTATATAAAGTATATGTAATTTAAACCTTTAACTTTGAAACTTGGCAAGATAGATCCTTATAGTTATAACTTTAGGAAAATGACATTTTCAGCCCCTTTAGTTATAATTTTTAGAAAGTTACGATATATACCCCTAGCATGGAATATATTTGCAAAACAAGTCCAAAAACCATGCAAGCTTATTTTAGGATTCCAAATGATATTTGCAGGTTATAGCTTATTAGAATAAGCTAAAATAAGATGTTCTAACATAACAAAAGTTTAGAAAAAGGATTCGTTAACTAGAAAATCAAAATGGGTCATTTTTAGGGTTTTAATAAAAAACACATGGGTTTGAAGATTCAAGGCTTCAAACAAGAGTTTATATATGATCTTAAGAGTATTATGAAGATTCTAAAATAGATCATGAGCTTATTGAACAAGAATTAAGATTACTTGAGCTAGAAATGGGTCGAAATGGGGTTTTCGGGGTCGTACGCCTAGTAACGACTTCAAGGGCTTCTTTTTCTTGATTCTTGGCTTCTATTCTGATCATAGGGACCTTATACTTCTTCATTGGCTGAGCTAGAACTCCATTAAAGTTTGTGATGAAGATTTTAAGGTGTGATTTGAAATGGTTGCTTATTTTGGCTTATATATGGGTAAAAACACCTTAGTGGCCAAGTTTGGTGTTTTAATTAATGTCAAGGCTATATTAGGTGATTCATGGAAGCTAGTAGGATGAGTCTTGAGAGCTAGAAGAGCAGGATTGAATGGTGGAAGGTGTTGGAGGGTCACGGCTAACCATAAGGGTGACAAGGAGGTGTTTGTTTACTTGGTAGCCAAGGGAGGTGAATAAGGTGCTTGTAAGGTGCTAGGGTGGCTGCTAGGTGATGTCATGGTGATTTAAGGGAGGTACTTAAGGTGCTTGATAGCTTAAAAATAGGTAAAAATGAAGTAAAGGGTGGCGGGTTGGTTTTTGGTTTGGTATAGGGTTTTTGGTTTTTAAATTCAAGTTAAGGTTAGGGTGTAAGATAGTTTAGGGTTTAGGATTAGTGTTAGGATTAAGGTTTAGGGTTTAGGATTAAGGTTTAGGGCTTAATTTTATGGTTTAGGGTTTAGTTTTAGGTTTAAAGTAAAATTAGGGTTTTAGGGTTTCATTTAGGGTTTAGGGTTTTAGATTAGGTTTTAGAATGATTTAGGGATTAGGTTTAGGGTTTATAAGTCATACATTAAGTGTTTGTACCTTGTGCTAAAGTGGTGGTAAGTAATCTAGAATGAAAATGGTGAAAATGGCAAGGTTTAAATTATATGCTTAATAGATTTATACATTGAGTATTTAGGACTTGTAACTTGATTAAGGAGGGAAAAGATATTCAAATGTGGTGCATTGTACACTTGTACACATGCTTTAAAGGTTTGTACATTGATCTTATATGTATACATTACATATAATTAGGGTTTTGATATAAACATTAACGTTTAATGCTCGTTTTGATATAACGTTTCAAAAAGTATGTTAAATGAATAATGTGCTTGGTAAAAATGATATTAAGAGATAAACTTGACATATTAGGATGTTTACCTGATATAAACATAGATATAGATGGCATTGGTAGAGGTTGGGTGAGCTCGTTTACTTTAGAGATGCAAGTTACGTTGCATAATGAGATAATGCAAAAAATTTCCTGTAAAAAAAGGTGGTATATAAAGTGCATCTAATTTAATAAATGGATATTACAGTGCATCTAATTTAATGGATGGATATTTCATTGATGAAAATTAAGGGTTGTTTTAGTATACATTCTTCTTAATGGAAATAAATTCAATCATAAGTGATTAACATTGTTTTGGACTTGTTTGATCTATCATCATTTTAGGAAAATCAATCAATAATTTGCGCGCTTAATTGGTGACCAACTTTGCAACTAAAGTTAAACAATATTTATGTATTCATGCGATCTATAATCATTAGTAGGAAACTCAATCATTGGTAAGCACGCCTAATTGGTGTCTAGCTTTGTAAAAAGAGTTACACAATGGTTATGTACTCAAACATTCTATAATCATTATCGGGTAAACCCAGTCATTATGTATTGTGCCTTATTGATATACTTCATTGTAACAAGAGTTAAACAATGGTAATAGACTTGTACACATTCTCATTAATATAAATAAGTTCAATCATAAGTGATTGACCACTATGTGACAAGTGTTAAACAATGGTTTTGGACCTATTTGATCTATAATCATTTTAGGAAAATTAATTAATAATTTACGCGCTTAGTTGGTGACCAACATTCCAACTAGAATTAAGCAATAGCTATGTACTCATATGTCACACCCCTAAAATATCAGAGTATAATGGTAACCGAGGGAGTGTGACTTCATGATTATCATACTTCTAAGCAATACAGAACGACCTCTATATGAGACGTTTTAAGAAAATCGATCACTTGAATTCAGGAAATAATAAATCATTTAACATTCAGCGGAATCATAAAGTAGACAATACAACATTGTTTTAAATAGGACAAGTGATCTTCAGAAAATGACAGCAATGCATGAGACTTCAATTAGCATCTTCATTCTTAATACCTGAGAAAACATTGCTAAAGTGTCAACATAAAGTTGGTGAGTTCATAGGTTTGTTCAAGCAAAAAATGTAGTGTTTGTGAATCATAAGATTTCACCCGCATATGACAATATAACAGATACAAAGTCATATAAATTGCATTACTATTGTCTAAGCTCATGACACCGAAGCGTTAACATATACCAACAATGAATGAATACCCTTACAGGTGTCTAACCCGGGACACTCGTAATCTGACTCAAATGAAACTGTGTTTGCTTAACTAACGTCAGTCCAAGACAAACAGGGATTGTCAGTCCTGATAGATCAATCCATAACATTCACGCTCACAAAGATTAACGGTTCATGATAATTCGGGCAAATAGAAACTTGGGTTAAATCGGGACTTAGACCAATCAGTAATGAGTAATTGTACTTGTATTCACACGTTTAAAATAAGCAATGTTCTCACCCTAAAAGATGATTTAAACAGTAGAGTAGGGGCTATGAAAACTCACCTTGTCGGATAGTCGATGGAGATTGGAAATGGATTAAGGCACGTCAATTAGTAGCTTGGTCAAACACCTAAGTAATTATGACAATTTCTAAGTTTACATACTAATACTTAATGTATGCAGTAACTTATGCAAATGGTCAAAAGGCATGGTCGTTATGTGGTGACGTTTTATGTCTCTCATATCGTTGATTAGACCGTTGACTCTAGGGATGATACACGACTACAAGTACATATACAGGAAATAATACTATTACACGTCGTGACCTATGTTTACGAGTTTTCTATCTCAGAAATTATAGATATCATTTGTTAGTTACTAAGTTTATAATTTGTTTACACCGTAGTTGATAATTTAATCCTATAACTATCAATCTTTATCGCGGTTCGCTTGACTCGTTTAATTAAGTTATAAAGATTTTACATATTTACTGCTAATTACCCTTAAGTTTCCATGTTGTCACATATGGCCCTTAGTTCTTTAAAATGATGTTCATCAAAAGTTTGGTATTTAATTTCTACGTTTTAAACTTGAATGCACTTTTAATTATTTTTAATGTCAAAGATTTTATACTAGCCGTGTTAATTTTTGTTTATAAATTACTTTTGCTATTATTTCTCCTATTTCATCGAATTTCGTTGTGTTATAGTTTTTCTAAATTTTGAGAAAATCTTGTTTCGTTAACGGAGTTACCCATTTCGTTTGAGTCTCGACCCGAGACGGACCAAGGATTCAAAATTATGTATTTTGTCATGTTTCTTTTCGTCTAAATTCACGAGTTTCATATCATAAGTATTTTTCTATATAAAATTACCTCACATGGCCACCCATTTCTTCTCCTTTTCCTGATTTGGTCAGGTAACAGTGGGTTGTACCCACTTTTTGTGTTTTCTTCTACTCATTACATGTATAAAGGCACACGTTCCTTTCTTTCTTTTTTTTCTTTTTGCTACACATCAGACGCAACAACAATAAGTAGTACTCACTGTTTTCCGTTTCTTTTTCTTCCTTCGCAAGGCCCATAATGCAACTACTAGTTTTCTATCTATGCCGCATATGTTTATAGCTTGCATGGGTAACAATGAGAGGACTAAGTCTCGAGACACAAGAGCGACCCTCTCGTCCTTTGCAGAATGCACAGCCGCGACAGTAGCAGTAACTTGCCATGGCTTGTTACGTGCAATACGATACAAGTTGGTGTCGAGTAGGTGTGAGGCCCTGGTACGAAACAACAAGCATGCGTTGTTTGTTCTTAGTGGCGTCTGAGTTGCACCCATAGCGAGCAAAAGGGGTCATTGTAGTTCGTTTGGGTTACTGGATTACATTCATACTATATGTTATGGTCACGAAAGTAAACGGGTTAAATGAACCAATTAGGTACATTTAGGGTTTCTAGGATATGTTTTACGTACAAGTGAAGTAAAATGATGAAGTAATGATGAAATAATGATTGAATAGGATTGATATGATTGTAAAATAAGCTTTTACAACTTATTTGAGGGTTGGTTTGGGTTTACAATGGATAAAAGCCAAGAAACAAGTCATGGTTTAGAAACTAGCTTGGTTTTATGGTTTAGGGTTTTGGATTAGGGTTTTTAGTGTAAAAAGATGTATGAAAGCTTATGAATAGAATATTTAGGGTTTAAATCTTGTAAAATGAGTATAGAGCCTGTCACAAGTGATAGTGATGAGATGAGAATGAAAATGGAGGTAAACGGCTATTTGATGATGTGCTTAATACTATTTACATTGAGCTTTTTAAGATTGTACTTTGATTTAAAGTGAATATATTATTTCAAATGAGTTGTTTTCTACTTGTATCATATGCTTAGTAGCTTGTGCATTCACTTTAGGTGTTAACCTTTTCATGTGGTTAGGGTTTAGGTCATCCGATAATGGTTTAAAGCCTGTTTTGATATGTTTATTGCATATGGTATCTTTTAGGGATTATTGTACCTTGTAATAAGATATTATGATATAGATCTTGATTTTTTATGATGTTTGCTTGACATATATGAAGATAGGATTGCCATATGTAGGTTGTCTGAGTATGTTAACTTGAGTTATGCAGGTTATATTGCATATTGAGATATTGGCAAAGTAATGTAATGTAATAAAGCGAAAATTTTTCCTGAAAAAGGTAAGTTCGTATATAATTGATAGATTGTACATCATCTAACTTAATAGATGGATATTTACATTTATGAAAATTGTGGGTTGTTATAGTCTCCCCCCTTACATAATCTCGTCCGAGGATTTAATTTAACTTGAATGTGATGATGAAAATTGATGAGGATATTTGGCCACGATTTCGTCTTCACTTTCCCATGTAAACTCTTTTATGGTCATCTTTTGAGTTCTATCGCTACTTTGATTATAGGGATTACCGTATTCGCTTGAGTTGATTGAGTCT
Source organism: Tanacetum coccineum (assembly GCA_026074375.1). Classification (NCBI taxonomy): domain Eukaryota; kingdom Viridiplantae; phylum Streptophyta; class Magnoliopsida; order Asterales; family Asteraceae; genus Tanacetum; species Tanacetum coccineum. Next base: position 59,871 of record BQNB010005979.1, read on the forward strand.
CACGGTCATAACTTATACTGGTTATTTTACATGTGGTGTTTGTAGTCGAGTTGATGTTCTTTCTTTGATAACGAGAGATTCGTCGGATAAGCATTTCTTGAGATTAGAAACGTGGAAAGTATTGTGGATACTACCTAAGCTCTTCAGGAAGCTCTAGTTTGTATGCCACTGGGCCAATTCGTTCAAGAATTTTGAATGGTCCAATGTATCGTGGATTAAGCTTTCCTCGTTTTCCGAATCAAAGGTTAACCCTTGCGAGGTGATACTTTCGCACATAACACGATCGCCAACTTGAAATTCTAAAGGCTTTCGCCTTACATTGGCGTAACTTCTTTGTCGATCTCTTGCAGCTTGCAAGCGTTGACGAATTTGTATGATCTTTTTAGCGGTTTCTTGAATTATTTCTGGTCCTGTAAGTTGAGAATCTCCAACTTTGGCCCAGCAAACAGGTGATCTACACTTTCGTCCATAAAGTGCTTTGAACGGTGCTGCCTTGATACTGGCATGATAACTGTTGTTGTACGAAAATTCTACCAATGGTAAATGTCTTATACCATCCGTTTAGAAATCTCTGACACAAGCTCGTAGCATGTCTTCGAAGTGTTTAGATGGTTCTTTCACTTTGTCCATGGTTTCTACGGTGATATGTTTGTCTCATGTCCTAGTATGAGTAACCCAAAGCATTTTGTAGTGTTGCCAAAATCTGGATGTGAATGAATCGTCATGATCCGAGATGATAGAGATTGGCACGCCTGTGGAGAGATTTTTCTTTGTTGTATAAACTTGTAAGAGTTTTGATCTATCAAGTCGATTTTCGTAAAAAAAAAAAAATTTGGGGAATGAAATGCGCTGATTTGGTAAGACGATCGACAATGACCCAGATGGCATCATGTCTGGTTGAGGTTTTGGGTAGCTTTGTAACGAAATCCAAGTTAATCTTTCCATTTCCACATAGGAATTCTGGGTTGTACCAAATACAAGCCCGGATGGCTTTTGTCATTATGCTTTAACTCTTACGAACTGTCAAAACTTGCTAAAATATTCTGCGATGATTTGCTTCATGTTAGGCCACCAATAGAGTGTCTTTAAGTCGTGGTCATCTTATCCAAGAACCGGTGATTAGACTACTTGGATATTATGAGACTAGTGCCATGATTAAGTCTCTCAAACCGCCAAAAAGTGGTAACCAGCTTCGGTTTTTGATACAACGAGTTTCGTCAGGACGAATTTCAAATGATTTGTCCATTCCTCTTAGGTTCTCGCTTTTGACATTTTCTTCTTTGAGGGCTTCATTTTGGGCTTCGAGGATTTGAGATGGTAATTTTGGATGAACGGTTAAGATTAATGCTCGAACTCGAAGAGGTTTGATTCGTTTCTTTCGACTTAAGGCATCTGCCACAACATTTGCCTTCCCGAGATGATAACAAATTTCACAATCATAATCTGCGAGTAGTTCTAACTACGACATGGCGTTGCTCATATTCATTCTTTTTGACGAAGAAATATGTTGAAGGCTCTTGTGATCAGTGAAAAACTGTACACTTTGTACTGTTATTTAGAGTGCTCTAAATATGTTAAGAGCGAATATTACTGCTCCAAATTCGTGATCTTGAGTGGTATATTTTTTCTTCATGAGGTTGAGTTGTCGAGAGCATAAGCAATGATTTTTCTCGTTGCATTTGTACAGCTCTAACCCTGAAGAGATGCATCACTGTAATTGACAAAATTATCGTTTTCTTCTGGTATTGCTAAGAATCGTTGATTCACAGAGTTTTTGTTTAAGAGTTGAAAAGGCTGATTCTTGTTTTCGCCCAGATATAACTCTTGTTTCTTCTGCGGTTAATATCAGTCAAAGGCTTTGCAATCTTTGAAAAACCTTCGATAAATCTTCGGTAATAGCCGGCGAGTCCTAAGAATTGACGCACTTCTGTGGGAGTAGCGGGGGATGTCTAATTCTTAACGGCTTTGATTTTGGCAGGGTCAACATGAAGTCCTTGATTATCAATGAGATGACCAAGAAATTGCACGATATGTATCCAGAAATCACATTTAGAGAACTTGGCATACAATTTCTCTTTTCGGAGTAATTCCAAGATTATTCTGAGATGACTTGCATGTTCTTCTTTGTTGCGAGAATAGATAAGAATATCATCGATGAACACAATTACGAATTTATCCAGATATGGTTTACAAAACAAGATTCATTGAGTCCATGATTACAGCAGGATTGCATTTGTTATACCATATGGCTTGACTTGAAATTCATAGTCGTCAGTATCTCGTTCTGAAAGCAAGGCTTAGGTATAATCTATTCCCTTACTCTCAGTTGATGATAACCTGATCTTAAGTCGATTTTTGAATAAACGCTTGAACCTTGAAGTTGATCGAATAAGTCATCGATCCTGGGCAATGGGTAACGATTCTTTATAGTAAGTTTATTCAATTCTCGGTAATCAATACACATTCTGAAAGATCCGTCTTTCTTTTTAACAAATAAGACAGAGTATCCCAAGGCCATGTACTTGGGTCGACTGAAATCATGGTCGGGTTAGTTCTTGAAGTTTGATTAGACAATATTGAATTCTGAAGGCAGGCTAATCCTATAAGGTGTTAGAGCTCAAGGTGTGCTCTGGGGATTAAGTCGATCTTGAATTCTATTGGCGAAAAGTGAGGGATACAGGTAGATCTTTAGGAAAGACATCTGGGAATTCTTTGACCACGGGAACTGTCATTCGAGTCTACTTTCGTCTGCTTTCGTCTCTTTACTTGGATCCATAAAAACTGACAACCTGGGATATATAATTTTCGGTTTTTATTACAGGTATATGAGATTTAGATAGAGTTTTACTTTGATCACGCGAAATGATTAGAGTTTCACCGTCGATAGGAATGTGAACAACTTTCTCACAGAGAATTTTGGCATGATATTTGGATAACCAGTCCATACCAATGACTACGTCGAAACTACCAAGTTTAATTGGCATGAGATCGATTTCAAAAGGTTGATTTAGCAAAATTAGAGTGCAGCCTTTAATAACAGTGTTTGTGCTTACTAAGTTTCCGTCAACCATTTCGATATTATAAAAGGTATCTACTGTAATAGACGGATTATTTTAGCAATTGAGGCAAGCGATAAGGTATAAAACTTCTATCAGCTTCGGAAATCAATAATACCCTGATAATTGCTGATTTAGGTGAAACATACCAGTAAGACGGTTTGGGTCTTGTTAGGCATTCTTATCTCTCAGCATGTAGGCTTTTCCTTGGGCATTGATATTGGTCTTGCGACACTGATTTGTGTAGTGTCATTTCTCACCACAGGCATCGGCTAACACTGTCAATGGGTGTATGATTACTTCCGGTGGATGGCTTCTTGCTTTGGCAGTCTTGCTTAGATGGCCATTATGTTGCAATTATATACCTACCTGTACAGGGTCCGGGTGATGGTATTGCACCTTTCTACACAGAGGGAGATCTCTGGCTTTTCCTATCATTTTTCTGATGTAAGTATCAGCATAGCTCTACCCAGCTTCTTGTCTTCGGTTCTGTCTTGTTGAATGTTATTTGTTACGATTTTTAGTGTTGCGGTAGTTGTTGTTGCTGCGGGAGTTGTTGTTGAAAATTCTTCTGTCGTCAAACTTTTGTTTGTTGTCAATGATACTTGCATTGGACATGCTTAGTTATTGATCCATTAGCTTTGGGCTATGTAATGGCATCCTCTTAAGTTTGAGGTTTAGAGGCGTTAAATTTCCTTCAATGCTTCGAGTAGACCCTCCGATAAAAGCTTCACCAAGAGTTTTATCGTTGTTTGGCACCATGTTTGGACTTCAGAACGTTAATTCTTGGAATCTTACTAACATAAGGTTTAAGGTCATTTCCCCTTACAATTGATTGTTAAAGTTCTTTTTCCATCTTCCTGATCTCAGTACGAGGACTAATACTTGTTCGTCAGAATCTTTTTAACTCAGTCCAGGTAATGTTGATTGGCTTGCTCTATTCCCATAGGGATCGGGCATATGCATTTCCACAGGGACAAGGCATCTGTCAGTTAAAGTACCAATAGCAAGTTACTTTGTTTTTCTTCGGCACATCTTGCTATGAGAGAATATGATTCGGGTTGTTCAAACCAGCGTGTAAGACCTACTGCTCTTCAGTAACCATTTAAAGTAGAAAGGTTGAAGCTAATGAACTCTTTGAGTTTCCTGTTTTCACTTAGGGAGTGTCGAGTAGGACCGGTGTTTCTGTTGGTATTACTAGCACTTCAATTGTTGCAGATTGAGTTCTAGAGCAGACGGTGAACTCTTCTGCAACTAACTTTCTAATGGCATCTTGAGTCATAGTCGGTGCTTCCGTTGTTGATGCTCTTTTTGGAGGCATTCTATCAACAAAAGATAACACGTAATAAGAATGATATCACAAGTATAATGCTTGTCTTCTTTAAAAATGTTATATTTAATTAAAGAGAAATGATTATTCTTGATATGCGTTAAGATTATTGCTTTATTTTAAGCATTTTTTAACAATGGTGATATCTTAAAGGTTATAGTATGAGTTGGAATGTACGATGGATGAATGATGAGATGCAATAAAGCAGGAAAAGCAACAAGGTATGAAATGGGATTGCCTTTATATTAGAACAACTTGCCTTTTTACTGTACATAGTCAAGATTTGACAAGTGTTTTTATTTATACCACACATCCCGTGGCTAGGTTAAAGCTAAAGACTGGAATTTAAACTAGAAACTAGATGATCACTGAATGCGGTTCTGGAGTTCGATGATAGAGTTCATGAGTTTTTCTATGTCTTCTTGTGACGAGTTTCATATCATTGATGATTTGCCTTTACGCGATTTGTAGCGAGCTAAGGAGATCTATGGGTTGGATTCCTATTTGCTTTCTCCAGAGTTAGTGATTGAGTATGTTGCTTGTGGAGTTCTACTGCTAAGGCGTCAAAATCACGTTGGATGATTATTGTTCCTTTACCGAGACCTTCGATGCCGTTTTCAATCTGTTCAAAACGTTCAGGAGGGATTTCTTCTAGATAACCTTGGATACCCTAAATTTGCTCTTCATGACGTTTGATAACTGATTTCTGGGAAGTTTCACCAATCTCAAGAGCTTGAGGTTGGGATAGGGTAGATGGAGATAACTGCATTGGTGAAAGGAGTCCTTCTAGGAGAAAGAATTCTGTGTTATTAGGTGGTATGATATTGGTGACGGGATTGGTGTCTTTTCAGTATAGAAAGCTTGTAAGGGGCTTATGTAATGGATCAATCGGGAAATAACGAAAGGGTCGGTGAAGTTAGCGGGACAATTCCAAATGAATTGGAAGCACTAGAGTAAGTTTTCCCTGGAGAGGTCGGGATATAATCCGGTGAAGCCGGGGGAACATAGTTTGGGAAATTGGAAGAAAAGACATCCTCCAAATTAGAAATAGGACGATCGGGGGAAGACATCGTTCTGTTAATAACCCAGCAGTAAATAACATAAGTTATTTATTTAGTAATATAATAGTTATGTAACTTTACATACCATTCCGGGAGATATAGCGGCACGGAGGACTTTCTTGGATGGAAAAAGAAAAGTAGTTATAGTTAAGGTTTTAACCTTGTTCTCTATAACGTTGGCTCTTGATACCAAATCTGTAACACCCCCATTTTTACATATAGCAGCGGAAGCTAATCTGGGGTATTACTTCAAGGTACAACAGTCATAATCATAGAAAACGAATCAAAAAGAGTCGTTTTTGAAAGTAAAGTTATCATTCATTATTTCTTCAGAGTTTTTACAAACGAGAGGTTCCCAAAATACGTTTACAATAAAAGTTTGTTGATAACGGTTTTTCCCTCTTCATGTCCTCGTCTCTACGTGCAAATTAGTTACATGAGATAAAACATGCTAAAAAATCAACATAAAGGTTGAGTGAAATTCATAGGTTTAAGTAATATAAAGTTGAATACAATGTGATATTTGGGTTACGTATGATATAAATAACAGTATTGAAATACATTAATTTATTATTGCATAAGCTCATGAATACGATGCCTTATGTTATAATGATATATTTCCCCTGCGGGCCTTTGCCAAAATACCTGCGTGATTTTAAATGATGGGCAATTGGTTACACGTAACTGGGGGGGGAGGTACACCACGGGGAGTCCAGCCCAAATATATGATATTCACAACTTGCGCTTAATACGGAGTGTAATTTACGGTTCATGATTATGGGAATTAATGGCAAAGCAGTTCTTAGGAATAGTAATGAATTGCATGTAGAAATAATTGCATTCATGTTTACTAGCATGTAAATCTCCTCGCGGGGTTTATAAAATGATGAAAAGCGAGGCTATGAACTCACATGAACTGTTATCGGGAATTGATTGCTTAATTGTATAGGGAATGAAGTAACGGCTTTCAAACGGCAATCACAGACAACCTGGGTTATTTTATGGAAGTTTAGTTTGATTGTATATATAAGTTTTTGGATATCGATGTTGGTTTTGATAAAAAATTATTTCATATAACACCGTTCGGGCAATCATAGTTTAGGAAAGTCAATTCAGTAAAGACGTTTGTGGAGGCTAGGGCACTTTAAATCGTTAACCCAACAAACTCAGACTGAACGTGTACAAGAATGAAAAACTTTTAATATGAAGCTCCCTAGTATTGTGGTATGATATGGATCCGGGACATGATTTTTGAAAGCACATCGATGATGAATGATATAAGGATTAGAACATAAGCAGTTTTAAGCATTTTATTCAATATCTGGAGATGTTAAGCACGAGGAGCGTTAATTAAAGTTATGTCTGGTAATGTTTTGAATATGATTTTACACTTTTTCAAAATGTTACATTTTAGACCCTGGGGTTTGGAAAACTGCAAGTAGACCCCTAGGGTTTGCATTTTTACGACTTTGGTCCTTCAACTTTTATTGATATACCAAGTAAACCTTGTACTTTAAAAAGTGACATAATAGACCCCTATAGTTATAACTTTGATAAAATGACACTTTTAGTCCTTTTAGTTATAAGTTTCTGAAATTTACGATATATACCCCTTGCATTGATTATAATTACAAAACATGTCCAAATTGCCATGCAAGCTTAATTTAACATTTCAATAGTCATTTATAAGTTATAATAAACTAAAATATGAAGTTTTAACATAACACAAGTTTAATTTAACGATTCGTTAAGCTAAAAGGTAAAACGGGTCAAATTAGGGTTTCAAAATGAAAACGCGCGGGTTAAGGTCAAAATTCTCTTATGACTTATCCAGCATTTATTTTAACATTATAATAGCTTTATTAGGATTGATTATAATAAAAATTTTTTTTTACCCATGGGGGTTTAACCTATAGTTAAGTAAAATCATGAATTATGGTTTCGGGTGTACGGGTTTTGGATTCAAAAAGGCCTAATAACACTTAGGTTTTTAAAGTCAAAAGCTTTATATTATGAATTTAGCAGAATATGTGAACATTATGAAGTTACATGAGAGAATATTAAGCTTAGAGAACTTTGGTTTGAGCTTATAGCTTGGGAAACGGGTCGATCGGGACTTTCGGCTTCGTTTACGGCTAGAGTTGCGACTCTCTGGGATTCGTTTCATGGTTCTTTTGCTTCCTTTCTGTACTTGAGACTTCTTAAGATCTATTAGAATTCATATTGAGCAACGAGTTGCTACTATGAAGGGTTATAGAGGAGGAAGTGAAAGCTGCTTAGTAAGCTGCTACAAAGAGTCTAGAAGAGTTCTTGGGTGGTCATTTGCATATGGTAGCATTTTAAATGGGTCAAAATGAGTATGGAAGTGGTTCGGGTCAGATTTGGGCTTGACGTGGTATTCAAGGGTCTTTCCAAGGTACATTGTGTTTATAATGATTAAAGATAGATGAAATAGGTTGTTAAGGTCTGGTATTAAAAAGTAATTAGAAAGATTTGCATTTGGTTTGGGTTAAACGGAAGTAGAATTGAGAATGGGTGTACGGTTCAACTAGGGCTAGTTTAGGGTTTTCTTTGACTTCTTGGCTTATATTTTGCATACTCTTGATTAGGAATGATGGAATACAAATCCTAGGGCTTATATAAAGTATTATCAATGAAGTTTGGTCATTGGTTTAAGTTAAAATGGGTTGAAATTGAGAAAACGGGTCAAAGTTACAATTAGGGCATAATTAGGGTTTTCTGGATTCGTTCGGTTTTTAGGCTTTGATTTTCTTCGTACGTTGCCAAGTATGATAGTTAATTATTTTGAGTAAACTCATTATATGTGTTTACAATGGCCCTAGTTGGTTATTTGGATTAGAATGGTTTAAAATGAGTAAAGGGTTAAATGAACTTAGGTACATTTAGGGTTTCTAGGATATGTTTTACGTACATGTGAAGTAAAATGATAAATCAATGATGAAATAATGATTGAATAGGATTGATATGATTGTAAAATAAGCTTTTACAACTTATTTGAGTGTTGGTTTGGGTTTACAATGGATAAAAGCCAAGAAACAGGTCATGGTTTAGAAACTAGCTTGGTTTTAGGGTTTAGGGTTTTGAATTAGGGTTTTGAGTGTAAAAAGATGTATGAAAGCTTATGAATAGAATATTTAGGGTTTATACATTGTAATATGAGTATATTATCTTGCTTAAGTGGTGGTGAAGAAATTAGAATGAAAACGGAGGTAGAACGGCTATTTTAGAGATCATGCTTAATGACTTGTACATTGAGCTTTTAGAGATTTGTACTTTGACTTGAAGAGATTTTATATTTCAAATGAGATGTTATATTACTTGTACATATGCTTTAGTAGCTTGTGCATTCACTTTAGGGGTTAACCCTTTTCATGAGGTTAGGGTTTAGGGCATCCGATAATGGTTTAAAGCCCGTTTTGATATGATGTTGCAAATGGTACCTTTTAGAAGTGATATACCTTATAATAATGATATTATAATATTGACTTGATATGTTATGATGTTTGCTTGACATATATGAAGATAGGATTGCCATACATAGGTTGTCCGAGTCCGTTAACTTGAGTTATGCAGGTTATATTGCATATTGAGATATTGGCAAAGTAATGTAATGTAATAAAGCAAAAAATTTCCCTGAAAAAGGTGAGTTCATATATAACTGATAGATTGTACATCATCTAACTTAATAGATGGATATTTACATTTATGAAAATTGTGGGTTGTTATAACGATATGGAGAGCTATCCCGGTATCTAGATTACTTGGTCCGTATCACTAGATCCAGTTGAATGATAGGTTACATATTCAAACGCATAAACAAGTATGAGGTGATAAACATAATTAAACAATCAATGATAAATTAAGAAATCGATTTTAAAACAAACCAAACATTAAACTTTCATTAAGATGTCGAATACCCGAGGGAATTAGCCCACAACCATTGTAATTATACAAGTGTAATCAAACAATGAAAATTGAACGATTAAGATAGTAAAAATTACATGATGTCTTCTATGGATTCGTAATCAATGCTTGACCTTGATGGCTGATCTTCTCTTCTAAAATTCGTCTTTAGTGAGTATGGTATAAATTATATGATACTGCACACTGAAAACTCGTTTTTGAGTCTTTTATTTTTAGTGTCTGAAAAAGACTCGATACGCCGTATCTAGCTAGGTCGATACGGCGTATTGGGCTGGATTCTTTAAAGTGCGCGCTACGTTCATAATCAATCAGTGATATCATTCCCAATTTACTTTATTTACTGTATCTTTGAATAGTTATCTTCATGGATACAGCGTATGTAGACAGAAGGGATACGCCGTATTGGGAATTGGTCAAATGTGTATTCTTATGAAGTCCAGTCGCTGATACGCCATATCTCTTTTATTGGATACGACGTATTGGTCAAAAATCAGTAATCTTCAAATATCTTCGTTTTAGCTCCAAATTATGCGCCTTTTAGCTTGTCTTCACAAAACACTCCTAAATTACTGCATTTATTATCTTTAAAGCAATTAAGTACCAAATAATGCAATAATTATATAAAAGTGGGCAAACCAGATGGGATAAATGATATAATAAAGTGACGTTATTTGATTTCATCAACTAACTTTGATCAGCTTCATGCCTATCTTGAACAATATGAACTCCATGCAAATGAAGTCCGTATTCTACGTGAACGCAATCAAGATCCACTTGCATTTGTAGCAAATCAGTAAATGACACCACCTCACTTCAACACTTATCAGTCTTCATACAACAATCCTCAACTTCAACAACAGTTTTCACCATCTCAGTTTGGATCAATTCATCCCAATCAACATTACTCATCTACTTATCCATCACAACCTCAATTCAATCATTCATCCGTTCCATCATCATATCCATACCAATCTTAAATGAATCATTAAAGCTCATCTGTTTCGCAAATTGCTTATCAATCACCACAAGTTATTACACAACCAATGATTGAGTCACCTCTTATGGACTCAGGTTTTACTGTTCCTGTATTCTCTCCAGGAGATGATCCAATTGCTTGTCTCAATAAGGCAATGAATTTTCTTACAGCTATAGCTTCTTTAAGGTTCCCCTCAATCAATAATCAACTCAAAACTTCCTCGAATCTAAGAAACCAAGCCACTATTCAAGATGGCAAAGTCACAGTGCAACAAGTACAGGGGAGACAAGGTCAAAGTTATTATAGTACTGGGTATAAGAGTAATGCTACTAGCTCTAGGGGAAACAATGCAAGCGAACAGGAAAGGGTTGTTAAATGCTACAACTGTCAAGGTGAATGACATATGTCTAGGCAATGCACTCAGCCAGAGCGATCAAGGAATGCATCATGGTATAAGGAGAAAGCAATGTTAGCTGAAGCTTAGGAAGCTGGAAAAATTTTAGTTGAAGAGCAACTCACATTTCTTACAGATCCAGGTGTTCTAGATGGTCAAGCTGTTTAGACAATCATTCCAAACAATGCTGCTTTTCAGACTGAGGATCTTGATACTTATGATTCTGACTGTGATGATATCTCGAATGCACAAGCGGTTCTCATGGCCAACATTTCCAACTATGGTTCTGACATTATCTCAGAGGTACCTCATTCTGAAACCAATCTAAATGATATGGAAAATCAAAGTGTGCATGCAATGCGGGATTTTGAACAAATACCTACTGTATATTTTTCAGATAATGAGATACATAGTGATAGCAATATCATTCCGTACTCTCAATATTTGGAAGAAACACAACAGGTAAATGTTCAAGATACTCATTTGCAAGTACAACAAGATTTAATGATTTTATCTATGATAGAACAAATGTCGGAACAAATGATTAATCATGTAAATAATTGGGAAAAGGCTAATAAGGAACAAAATAATGAATCAGTAACCGCTGAGCTAGAGAGGTATAAAGAACGAGTCAAAACATTTGAACAACGCCTTAATATTGATTTAAACAGTCATAAAAAAATAATTGATTCTCAAATGGATGATATGATTAAGGAGAAGCTTGCATTGAAAGAACAAATTGACTCACTTGAGCAAAATCTTTCAAAACAAATCAAAGAAAAGGAATATTTATTGCAAACATTTACTGTTTGCAAAAATGAATCCAAAGAAAAGGTGGATAAATATATGGAAAATGAAATTGATTTGGTAAAGAAGATAAAGGAACTTGATAATATTATTTACAAAGTGGGTCAATCTGCTCAAACAGTGCACATGTTAACAAAGCCTCAAGCTTTTTATGATAATATACACAAACAAGCTTTAGGTTATAAAAATCCATTTTATCTTAGGAAAGCTCAGCGGATTAAACCAACCTTGTATGATGGTATTGTTATGTCTGATAAACATGTTGCTATGCCTGTGATTGATGATGAGGAAACATTGATTTTGGAAAAAAAAGAGTCGATCAAAAATGTCTGAAAAAGCAAAGGATCCAGAGATTATTGATAAAAACATTTCTCATAAAGACTTTTTGAAGATTTTGGGAAACGGTTTACTCCACAACAAGAAATGGATGCTGAACATGTGTTCTGGTTGTGTATATCCAATCCTACCAGTAAACCTTCGGATGCATCCCCTATCAAAATAGAAGCACCTAAGGAACTTCCTAAGGTTAGCTTGGTGAATGAAAGCCTTAAAAAGCTTAAATTTCACCTTGCCAGATTTGACAATGTGGTGAAGATAAGGACTACACATGATGCTCGTACAGAAGGTGAATGGGGGTTTGAACATACAAAAGCTATTTTTAACAATGAAATTATTCCATTTCTAAAATCTTTAAAAGACATCTTCAATGTGTTTGATAGATATCTTCTAAATGAAATAATTGAAGTACATATAATTTTTAACCAAATAGACGTTGTTGTTTAACAGTTTTCAGTCGACAATCAATGTTTAAAAATTGCTAAGAAAGAATTACTTTTCGAAAATGATCGATTCTTGCATTAAATTATGTCTCAAGAAGTTCTTTTAACTATGATGAATTCTATGTCTTTGATTGGTGAATCTGTGAATTTTGATGGAAAGAGAAAAGAAACTTGTAATCTTGAGGCCGAGCTTTTGAAATCACAAAAGCTTTAATAATCTTGTTGAAAGTAACACACAACTTGAAAAACATTGTATATCTCTGAACATAAATTACAATTTAATCAAGAAATTATTCCAAAAAATGAATCTTGTAAGTAATCAAAATGCTCATGAAATTCTAATTTTTTTTTTCTGAGAGTAGATTTAGTGTAAATTTCATCAATCCTTGTGCTTCTTTGAGTTCACGTGGCATTAGTGAGCCAATGAGGGTGCTTGATTTGACTAACTTGACCTTGCCATCTTGTTGGAAATCCCTTTAATTGTCTAAATCACCTTTCAATTAAGAAAAGCCCTTTGATTTTGACTGTGTGGTAAAGTTAGGGAAGACGGGTGAATAGTGAAACGAGTTTTCGCGCCAATTAAGAAAAGCCCTTTGATTTTGATTGTGTGCTAAAGTTAGGGAAAACGGGTGAATAGTGAAACGAGTTTTCGCGCCACTTTCCTTTTTATAACTGAAGGGGGTAAAACGGGGGTGTAAGTTTGGGAATGTGGCAAAATGAACCCCTGTCTTTGCGTAGCAAAAATCCTAGTATAAATATCTTTTAGATTTGGCAAAAATGGCCCCTGGACTTATATAAAAAGGGGAATGGGCTTAGTAATGGGCTTTTTGTTATTGGGCTTATGATCCGGGTAGGGTTTAAAGGGTAATTAAGGGCCCATTAGGCCTTAGGGACTGTTTGTGTAACTTTTGGAACTTGGGGGTCTTAAATGGAAACATTGGGATTTTTGTCTTCTAGTGGTTGACTTCTGTTGACCAAGGTTTGACTTTCTTTGACTGAAGCTTGACCATAGTTGACTGAGAGTTGACTTTTCTTGGCTTTGGCTTTGAATCCTTGGCTTCTTTTGTGCTCTTCCGTTTCCTGTATCCGTGTTTGCCCGTTTTTGACGGTTTTCTTGTGATATTTGTTTTATCCGTACCTGCACACAAAAAATACATAAACAAGTATATCTTTGCCATTTTAAGTGTGTTTTGGTTCATTTAGGGTCATTTTTGGTATAAACAGATATGTGTATTTTACACTTATCAAGGATCTCGCAAACACCAAGTAGGAACATGAAGAATAAAGTAGAAGCCTAACCTAGGAAAGTTAATAAAAAGAATCATATTGTTGAACCTATTTGTGATGATAATGGTAAGCATTCAAAGTTAAATGCGAATTCTGATCTTAATTGTGATACTTGTAAGAAATCTTTGTTTGATGATGTTCATGATAAGTGTCTTCTTGATTTTGTGAAAACTATGAATAACCGTGCTAAATCTACTAAGAAACATAAAAAAACAAAATATTTAGAAACCTACGGGTCATGTATTCACTGAAGTAGGACTTAAGTGGAAACCAACAGGCAGAACGTTCACTATAGTTGGTAATTTATGCCCTTTAACTAGGATCACTTCAGCTAACATAGTGCCTCCTAAGAAAACCACTTCCAACTCAGTTGAAACACAAAAACCAGAGCTTAAAGTTTATAGTAGGAAACCCAAAAATGTTAAAGATGTAGGTTCGAGTAAAAAAGATAAAATTGTAAAATCTAAGAATGCTAACCACTCGAAACCCAATCATACTTGGGGATCCACTGCTACAGATATTCCATCATCTTCTCTCATGATCAAGACGGTTGTCCAGTTTGTTCTCTGGTATCTGAGATCAGGTTTTGTTCTTCGAACATACCTATGGCAAGGAATCGCTCCTCAGCTCATTGATACTTTATATGTTAAATTTCTGGGTACTGTTAGATTCGGGAACGACCATATTGCAAGAATTATGGGGTATGGTGACTATCAGCTGGAAAATGTGACTATCTCAAGGGTATACTACGTCGAGGGGCTTGGACATAACTTATTTTCTGTTGGTCAATTTTGCGACGGGGATATTGAAGTCGCATTTCGGAAAAACACTTGCTTTATTCACAATTTAGAAGGTATTAATCTACTTTTCGGATCTTGTGACACAAATTTATACATAGTTTCTCTTGACGACATGCTTAAAACATCTCTAATCTGTCGTAATTAAGCGGTCAAAGACTAAGAGCTGGTTATGGCACCATTGGATATCACATCTCAACTTCGATACTATTAACAAGCTAGCTAAAGACGGTCTTGCACGAGGCATTCCAAGACTTAAATTTCAGAAAGATCATTTGTGTTCTGCATGTGAGTTAGGAAAAAGAAAGAAATCCTCCCATCAACCCAAAGCTAAAGACACTAACCAAGAAAAGCTATATCTTTTGCATATGGATTTGTGTGGCCCGATGCGTAAGGCGAGTATTAATGGTAAAAGTATATCTTAGTGATTGTCGATGATTACTCAAGATTTACTTGGGTCAGATTTTTAAGGATAAAAGATGAAGCTCCTGAGGCAATCATTAAATGCATCAAAAATATTCAAGTTTGATTGAATTCTACTATCCGTAATGTTTGAACAGATAATAGAACCGAATTTGTCAATCAGACACTTCATGAATTTTATGAAAATGTTGGCATCTCGCATCAAACATCTGTTGCCCGCACTCCTCAGCAGAACGGCGTGGTCAAAAGGCGAAACCGAACTCTTGTAGAAGCTGCTCATACAATGTTAATATTTTCTAAAGCTCCATTATTTTTATGGGCTGAAGCAATCAACATAGCCTGTTACACCTAAAATCGTTCAATAATCCGCCGTCGATACAATAAAACTCCATATGAGCTTATGCAGGATAAGAAACCGGATTTATCATTCTTTCATGTCTTTGGTTCACTATGTTAACCTACCAATGACAATGACGACCTGGGTAAATTAGATGCAAAAGCTTACATTGGTATTTTCGTTGGTTACGCGCCCATAAAGAAAGCGTTCAGAATCTACAACAAAAGAACCAAGAAAATTATTGAAACAATTCATGTGTCATTTGATGAGCTCTCAGCTATGGCTTCTAAAAAATTTAGTCCTCCTGTAACATTCTGTTCAGGACTCGTTCCAAACACTGTTTCTCAACAACCTTGTATTCCACTACCAAGAGATGATTAGGATCGCTTGTTTCAACCAATGTTCGATGAGTACTTCACTCCTTTACCAATTGCTGTTACTCCAGTTTAAGAAGTTGCTGCTCCGCGAGCTATGATTTTAGCTGACTCTCATGTATCAACCTTTATTGACCAATATGCTCTATCAATAAGTAATCCATCAACATAAGAACAAGAATAATCTCCAAACATTTTTCAAGGTTTTGAAGAATCACCAAAAACACCAATCTTTTGTAATGTTCCACTTAATGAATCTCCTCATGAAGAATCAACTTCTCAAGGATCATTATCGAATGTGAGACAAACCCACACTCTATTTGAACACCTTGGTAAATGGACTAAGAATCATCCAATAGCAAATGTGGTCGGTGATCCTTCTCGCTCTGTCTCTACGAGAAAACAACTCCAAACTGATGCCACGTGGTGTTATTTTGATGCCTTCCTGACTTCGGTAGAACCTAAGAACTTCAAACAAGCAATGACCGAACAATCATGGATCGATGCAATGCAAGAAGAAATTCATGAATTTCAAAGACTAGAAGTTTGGGAATTGGTGCTGTATCCAGATAAAGTGCTTTTGATCAAACTAAAGTGGATTTATAAGGTCAAGACAGAATTTGGCTGGGTACTAAAGAATAAGGCTAAACTAGTTGCTCAAGGATTCAGGCAAAAAGAGGGAATCAATTTCAAGGAATCATTTAAACCAGTTGCTAGAATAGAGGCCATTCGTATCTTCATAGCTAATGTTGCTCATAAGAATATGACGATTTTTCAAATGGATGTCAAAACGACATTCTTAAATGGCGAGCTTAAAGAAGATGTCTATGTTTCTCAACCAGAAGGATTTTTTGATCAGGACAACCCATCGCATGTGTACAAGCTCAAAAAGGCCCTCTATGGTCTCAAACAGGCACCACATGCATGGTACGACATGCTGTCAAGCTTCCTAATCTCACAAGAATTCTCTAAAGGTGCAGTTGATCCAACATTCTTTACACAGCAAGCTGGGAATGACTTATTACTTGTACAAATTTATGTTGAGGATATAATATTTGCATCCACTAATATTGCCATGTGTAACGAGTTTGCTAATCAGATGACCACTAAGTTCAAGATGTCAATGATGGGGCAGATGTCATTCTTTTTAGGATTACAAATCTCTCAAAGTCCTAGAGGCATCTTTATAAACCAATCTAAATATGCTTCTGAAATTGTTAAAAAATATGGTATGCTAACTAGTGATTCTGTAGACACACCTATGGTAGAAAAGAGTAAAATGGATAAAGATCTATAGGGGAGACCAATTGATGCTACACTTTACGGTGGTATGATTGGATACCTTATGTATCTGACATCCAGTAGACCAGACCTTATTTATGCAGTCTGCTTATGTGCCTACTATCAGGTAAAGCCTATCGAAAAGCACTTAAATGCGGTTAAGAGGATCTTTCGATACCTAAAGAGAACCATTAACATGGGTCTCTGGTACTCGAAGGATACCTGTATGTCTATGTCACCATATGCAGATGCAAATCACGTAGGGTGTTAGGACACTAGACGCAGTACATCTGGAAGTGCTTAGTTCTTAGGTGACAAACTTGGTAGCTGGTCTTCAAAGAAGCAAAAGTGCACTTCCATCTCGAGTACAGAGGCTGAATATATTGCTTTATCTAGGTGTTGTGCTCAAATACTTTGGATGCGTTCACAGCTAACAGACTATGGCTTTCAATTCAATAAGATTCCTCTGTACTGCGACAACAAGAGTGCGATTGCTTTATGCTGCAACAATGTTCAACACTCACGAGCTAAGAACATCGATGTTCACTGCCACTTTATAAAGGAGCAAGTGGAAAATGGAATTGTGGAGCTATACTTTGTCCGGACTGAATACCAACTGGCTGACATCTTCACCAAACCCTTGCCAAGAGAAAGATTCAATTTCTTAATCGAAAAGCTTGGGATGAGAAGCATGACTCCGAAAAAGTTGAAAAGACTGGCAGAGGAAACAGACGAATGATGGTGGTAACTCACATCCTGTATTATATGTACATAAGAAAACATAAAAACACAAAAATATTTTTCTTTTATATAAATTTTTCAAAAATTAAAATAAAAAATAAAAAAAATCAGAAAAATATGTATTTCTGGCATGTCTTCTGAAAATCGATAACATTTACGGCCTTAGAAATGTCATTCAATAATGATACGAGGCTGTGAATGAAGTTCGAGCAAAAGTTCAAAAGCTTTCAAAACATGCCAAAAATGGCTTGCTATTATTTCAGATAGCAACCCGGTCATCATCTTAAAGGCAAGTATTTCAAAAAAGAAAACTTGACCTCATAACGGGAATTTATTCTCGGGCATGGTCTACTTTATGACTATGCAAAGGCTTGTGATTACGTTGCATCACAACCCGTGCTTCCTTTAATCCATAAGTGTGCGTGTCAGTGCCCTTATGTGTCAAAATAAGAGAAATCTTATTTTTCATGGTGTTTGGTTTTCTAAATTAAACAATACTTCATCATAAAATGCTTTTCAAAGACATTTGACCACTCAAACAACGACTACAACTCTTTAAATAGAAAACGGGTCATTTTTTTAGGGGGAGAATATGTCAAATATCTTCTTTATAAAATTAGTTTTGGGATAATGGAAAAGGTTTTAAACAATAACGGGTTATCAATTAAAGGGGAGTTAATTAAATTTAGCTTATGTGAGCCTTAACTGTTATGTGTTTATACCTTTAGGGAGTATATGTGCAAATATAAGTTTCTAGGTATGCTTGTTAAAATATTAAGGACTAAATGTGCCATTTGTTAAACTTTAAATGCCTATTAGATCTTATATATACAAATTGCATAGGATATTATATTTCAAGGGGCAAATGTGTCAAAAAAGAATTTTGTTTTTATAACACACTCACCCCCGTCACTTTTACACACACACACACACACACTTAAAAATTCCTTTTTTCCTTCCCAACTTCAAACGTAAGATCGTCATCCCTAAACCATCATTTCAAGCTGATTTCAAACAAAAGGTACGACTAATATTTGTTCTTTACATTGTCAACAACACATCTCTCAAACGAATTATGTTTTTACATAGATTTAATCTCGAAAACCCTAAATAACGAATTTGGGTTCATCAAACTCAAGACTAGTTAAAATTCTAAATTGAGTGAGGGGTTTTGGTTGTTTTAGAGTGTAGAACACTTGTTCAAAACAACTTTTCATTTGGTTAACGTTTGAATAGGTTTTGCTTGTTTGTTGTATTCGAAAATTTAGGTTTAGGTGAAATAGTGAAAACTGTAAGTGGGTTTCGTGTTATAAAGTATGTATATGTATTCTTGAATGTGGTTGAGCTATAAAATCTCATCCTTGTTTGTCGTTTCATGCATGAATGATTTAAAATGTCTAAATGTACTCGTTTGTGTTCAGTTTTTTATGATTATATGGCTAAATGATGTTATAAATGATCATATGTGGTAAACATCTAAAATGCATTCTATTTGAACAAGTCTTGATGTATAAGAATCATGTTTGTGGAAATTATGTGTTTAGAGGCGAGTTAACAAATGCTTGTGTGAGGCAAGTTAACAACGCCTTTGGAAGGCGAGTTAACAACTCCCTTCAGAAGGCTAGTTAACAACACTACCTCACGAGGTGAGTTATCAACTCCCTTCACGAGGCGAGTTAACAACATCATGTAGGAGGCGAATTAACAACTATGCGTCACAAGATGATTTAACAATACCCTATAGAAGGCGAGATAACAACACAGTATAGGAGGCGAGTTAACAACATCCTTTAGGAGGCGAGTTAACAATACCCTTTAGGAGGCGAGTTAACAACATGATTAAAGAGGCGATTTAGCAATGGTTTAAAAAAAAAATTAAGATTGAATTTTTCTGAAGGCAATTTTCAACTCAAGTTAGGTAGATAATTAAAATTGGTTAATTAGGCAATCTAATTAAGTTAAGTGTGCTATAAAATAAGGTTCAACAAGGACATCTGAACATGTCTTAGGTTACCTTATTCTCTACAAGTTAGTTTGAACAGGATTCCCAAAAACACTAATTCAGTTGTTTTAATGCCCTTCATATTATGTCCAATTAAGTTGCCCTTCAGATGATTAGATCTATTTCAATATTGCTAAATGCCTTAATGAACCTAATCATTTGAATAATGTCACAACATGTATCAAGCTAAAGTATTCAAAGGGCCTTATATTGTTTCATATATAAAATTGGTTATATATATAAACTGTATTGGTCAAACTCTTAGCAGAAACATGAATACTACTGAAGCACAACAGAAAGCCCTTGATGATGCTCTTGTTGCCCCGACGGACCATCTTGAGTTCGGGAAGTGCAACATGAGACTCAAGACTGACATCAAGCCTAAAGAAGCCACATTTCAAGTGGTGCTGGATGCTCTTGCTCTCACTCCATTCTACCGTGCATTCCTGATCACTACAGATGTTCCTGTTATTTACATGCAAGAATTTTGGGCTACTGCTTCTGTTCATAGGTCATCCATCAGATTCACTATTAACAAGAAGAAAGTCTCTCTCGATGTTGATATATTCAGAGAAATTCTCCAGTTTTGTCCTAAAATTCTAGGACAAGTCTTTGAAGACCTCCCACTGGAACAAGACATTCTCTCTTTCATAAGAGATCTTGGGCACACTGGAGACATCACCTATCTCACTGATGTGAATGTTGACTATTTACATCAACCATGGAGAGCATTTGATACTGTCATCAACAAGTGCTTAAGTGGTAAAGAAATTGGAATGGACAAGATTCGTCTGTCCCGTGCTCAAATTCTCTGGGGTATGTTCCATAAGAAGAATATTGATTATGTGTATCTACTCTGGGAAGACTTACTGTTCCAGATTAAGTACAAAGATGCTAAAAAGACAAACAAGATGTCATATCCCAGATTCACTAAGATCATCATTGATTACTTCATGTCAAAAGATCCATCTATTTCAAGGAGAAACAAGATGTTTTGGCACACTGCTCGTGATGATACCTTGTTTACTTCTATGTGATGTATCTCCAGACATGAAGATACTTAGGTATATGGTACCATTTTTCCAACAGTGTTAACAAACCAAGCAATGTTGAAATCCAAAGCTTACCAGACATATTATGCTTTTGCTTCTGGAGAGAAGGCTCCAAAACCAAAGTATATTTGAAAGAAAGCTGATTTAGACACATCTTACAAGAAGAACCCTGTTCAAGCTACTAAAGGTACCAGACTCAAGTCAAAAGCTAATGTGACTAAACCTGACAAGAAGAAGCAACCTGCAAATAAGACAAAAGCAAAAGGTTTAGATGTATTATCTAAGATTGCATTAACTGAAGTTGAACAAATTAAGCTGGCTACCAAGAGAAGCAAGAAAGACTTTCACGGATCACATGCAAGTGGCTCAGGTAATGGAGTTGACACTCAGTCAAAGGTTCCTGATGAGCAACAACAAAAGACTTCTGGTATAGATGAAGGAACTGGTACTATACCAGGGGTTCCCGATGTACCTCCATACGAATCTGAAAGTGATAAAGAGTCTTGGAGAGATACTGAAGACGAAGATAATAATGATAATGATGGTGATAATGGTGATGATGGTGATGATGGTGATAATGATCATGATGGTGATGATAGTGATGATCATGATAATGACAGTGATGACGAAAGAACATAGTCTAATAGAGATGAGATTCCTGATCCGAAACTGACTAATATAGACCAGACAGAACATGAAGAAGAAGAATATGATGATAAATTCTACGAAGAAGATGATGAAGAAAACATTGATGATGAAGAAAACATAGATGATGAAGAAGATGATAAGGTCATAAAGGAGCTGTATGACGACGTAAATGTGAATTTAGGAAATGATGATACTGAGATGACCGATGCTGATCAAGGAACTTCAGAACAACAAAATGTCTCTCAAGAATCAGGGTTTGATCAAGAAGAAGAAGACGCTCATGTAACTCTTACTCTGGTACTGGAAGCACAGAAGACCGATGAACATGTACAAAGCTCTTCTGTCTCCTCCAACTTTACAAGAAAGCTTCTAAATCTTAAGACTCCATCTCCAGCTGACAATGAGATTGCTTCATTGTTGGAAACCTCAGCTCATCATGCAACTGCAATTCCTAAAATCACATCCGGATTCACTACAACTACTCATAGACCACCTCTATTCTTCAATCCTATTCAACAACAACAAACACCAACTATCACAACAACGACTTCCACAAATCCAACAATGAGTTTACCAAAAATTCCTAACTTTGCGTTCATATTTAAGTTTGATCAAAGGGTATCCACATTAGAGTTTGAAATGTCTGAATTCAAGCAAACAAATCAATCTGCTGAAGCTGTCTCTTTAATTTCAGGAATTGTTGATACATATCTTGCTTCCAAGATGAAAGAAGTAGTGGATGTGGTTGTTCAACTGCAAACAAACAAGCTCGGAGAAGAAACTCAAGCCGAGAATCAAGAATTTCTCAATCAGGTTGACTCGACCATGAAGATAATAATCAAGGATCAAGTTAAAGTTTAAGTCTCCAAGATCATGCCAAAGATTGAGAAGTATGTAACAGAATATCTGGGAGCTAAAGTATTAGTTAGATCAACTAATCAACCTCAGACGGCTTACACAGTTGCCGCTTCACTATCAGAATTCAAACTGAAGAAGATTCTTATTGACAA
Organism: Tanacetum coccineum; assembly: GCA_026074375.1. Classification (NCBI taxonomy): domain Eukaryota; kingdom Viridiplantae; phylum Streptophyta; class Magnoliopsida; order Asterales; family Asteraceae; genus Tanacetum; species Tanacetum coccineum. Next base: position 82,171 of record BQNB010005979.1, read on the forward strand.
AATAGAGACTAACAAATCAATAAATAGTTCAGACAATTAAAAGAATCTCTACAATGCATTGGTCGAATCATACAACTCAAACAAAGACATCCTTACCTCATATGGTGATGTTGTCTTACTTAAAAGAGGACGATATGATCAAGACAAGGATGAAGACCCCTCTGCTAGATCAAACCTAGGGACGAAAAGAAGGAAATCTGGTAAAGATGCTGAGTCCTCTAAAGATTCAAGGTCTAAGGAAAAGAAGTCTTCTACCACCTCCAAAGATGCTTCTCAATCTAAACATAAGTCTTTCGGCAAGTCTTTCCATGTAGAGGAGCCAAGTCACACTGTTGAAGACTCAGGCATGCAACAAGATCAAGAGTTCGTCACTAAGGACAACGATGAACAACCCGATGACAAAGAGGTTACCAAAGCTAATTGGTTCAAGAAACTCCCTCATAGCAGATTCTAACTTAAACAATTAAAACACATTTGCACATTACAACAACACTTTACCCATGCATAAAAACACTAAAAATAATATGCAAACAAAGCTTAATAACAACATTAAGTCAAAAACTCAGAAAATAAGCACTTCTATTAAGAAAAAATACAACAGGTTTCACAATAAGCAACTATAAACTTGGAATTGAAATTCACAAATAAAAACTGATTAAACCTCTTATAAGTACCTAAATATAGGCTAAATGAAATTATAAAAATACCACGAACCCATTCAAGAGCCAAAATGACCATTTTCAGCCTGACCCAAACACCCCTTAACAGATAATAGAAATCCATTTATTAAAACTATTTTAAGAGATTTAGGCCAAAGCTTTTAAAGACAAAGATTATATAACAATTAAGCACTAATGAACCATTTTCAACAACAGAAATAAACACTTAGATAAGCTGAAATAAGCAAAAGTGCAATTTTTAGCTAAAAAATGACTTATAAAAGAACAAGTATAAAAAAATGATACCAAAGCTTTAAACCAATGAAATTAAGCTATATAAACACTTTAAGCAAGATAAGACAGAAATTACACAATAATAAGCAATGCTTAAACATTAACCTTAAAGAAAAGTGCAAGAAATAAAAGAAGAGAATACAATGACTTCTATCTTAAACAAGAGATAACCCAAAAAGGGCAGCTATAAGATCCCTAGCTTATTAATAAGACATAGGGAATTGATATCACATTTGGTTTTCCATTACAACCAACATCCAAAATGCCTTTCCATAATTCAAATGCAAAGGTAAATACAGGGGTTATTAAACTGTGTTTTGCGAGAATATAAACTTAGTTAACACTATTTTAGCTCAAATTAAAGAGCTTAAGACTCTTCAGAGCTTATGATTAGCATTAAAACAAACTTAAGGTAATAGGAAACTTGAGAACACCAATTGCTAAACAAACTGAAATGTTCATAAACTTGTAACTTTTTACAAATTGCAGAAAGGAAAAAGTTTTTTTTTTTCTATATTAAAAACTAAAAATAAACACTCATGGTTCCTTACATGCGTTCACTACTCCTATTTAAACAAAGAAAAAGGTAAAACCAAGCTTACCGTCCTCTGTTTGACTTTCATGCTTTCTTTGTTAGAGCTTGACTGGTGTTTGTTTGCTGATTATAAAGCTTCACCCTTGTGCTAGCTTATGTGAGTATAAAGCTCACAATATAATCCTGGCCCTTAATTTCCTTGTATTCTCTCTCCAACCCTTTGATCGACGAATGTCCTTTGGATGTCCAACAATTTGCATTGTGGCCATGGTGTGGTAAGTTGGAATTTTTAGTCAGTGGTTATGGAGTGATTGGCAGGTAGAAGTATGGGAGCAATAACTAGGTCTAGCTGTAGTTGTATTGGCGGGAAGATGTGAAAAGGTTTATACAAGTTGTGTTTGACTGAGTGAGATTGATTAGATGAGATTAAGGGTAATGTTTGGTTTGTGTACATAGAAATGTAAAGCCCTCCACATCTTTCTTCTTTTCATTCTCTTTTCCCCTTTCTATTCTTTATATAAATGAAAATTTTGCCCCAATTGGCATAAACAGTCCCCCTAGTGGTTGTGTCTGTCCTAATAATATAACCTTAGGAGGTTTGGCACTTTTGACCCCTCCAAAAAAAAAGTATATTTTTTCTTTGCTTTTTCTTCTCGGAATTGACTTTACTGTTGATTTGGCTTCGTCTTCACCACAGCTTTGTCCATCCCGTTTCCGTTTTTGCGAGTCGCTTTTGCTTGGTTTCGTCTTTTTGTGAGATATCCGATCCTGCAACGAACCACATTAGCAAAACAAGCATATGATTTGCATTTTTGAGTCCGTTTTTTGGTTATTTTAGCTTCATGTTTTTAAAGTGTAAAAGGTTGTGTACATTAAGCACAATACCAACGACTGTCTACAAACATTGACAGAGACATGTTACAACTAACTCATTCTACAAAAAGCTAGACCAATCTCATAAAATGAGACGAACGATATGAATTCTCAAACGGTTAATCACTAAGCTTAATTTTTTTAAAGAGAGTAGAATTAGTTGACAAAAGAGGTAAACATAGGTTTGATAAGTATGATGATTCCTTAAGTTAGTCAGTATTATGTAGAAAGAAATGTGTACATTTGGGACTTAGTTGACTTAGGTGTTATCATTTCGACTTCTTAAGAGGAAATAATTGTGACATCTGGGACTTAGTTGACTTTTGTGTTTCAATTTATATCATCACTATTGTGTAAGGAGAAATACGGACATCCAGGACTTAAATTGACTTTGGTGTTACAGTTTCGAATGAGTTGTGTACTTTGGATATTTGGGCTTTATACATCAAGACTCCTTGATGCGGCTTGCACATCTGCTTTGAATCAACTCAAGAAAGGATTGCTGGTTCGGGGGGAAGCTAAGACAACTTTCAAATGGAGATTATCGAGAGGAACTACAGATTGCTGACATGGACAAAATGACCTTGTCATTTTCAGTTTGAATATTTTCAGGTCCTGTCTCATACATAATCTTGTGAATATATAAATGTGTAGTGTATATTTAAACATAGGCTTATATAGTGTTTGAGTACAAATTTTTAAGAATTTCTTAGTAAATTCAAAAAAATTCAAATTAACGTACTCAAACACCATATAATACCCTCATAATTTGAGGGGAAGCATTAAAAATGTTCCTAATGCGGCTTGTTAATAATTGGACGTTCTTTCCACGACAGCAGTTATATTTGAATCAATTGATATCCACAATATCAAGAGATTTAATATTTTTGATAAGGGGAGAAAATGTGATAAAAATATATGGCTAAAGATGTGATTTTCAAGATCTTAAGTGTACGCTAACCCATATATGTGCTAAAAAAATTGATTAATCGAAGCACATATAAAGGGGGGGCAAATGGTTATGTGATTGGCTGAAATGTGGAAGTACCAAAGACCGACCATTTATATTACTGCATTGGAGTTATAAGGTGGTTAAGTTTAGGTATTCATTCCTATGATCCAGCCAGTACCTGAGGGATCTACCCAGGGATATTCTACTAGATAGTGTAGTAGTCCTTAGGTATGAAAAAAGGAGTAAAAGTGAGAATAAAGGAAAAGTGCCGACTGAGATGGAGCTAGTACTGGAACAAACCCAACAAGGTACTAGTTATGAAGTCTCAGTAAGCGCTGAAGGGGTTGAAGAATTAAAAAGAAAAGTTAAGATAAAGGGTGAAAAGAAAGAAGCCCTCCTTACACTTAGGCAGAAATCAGGTTAACACATCTGCTTTCAAGAATCACAAAGATGATTGCTGACATTGAAGACTGACATCATGGACCTAGTGATGCAATGCACAACCCTCCCTAGCCACTCAGAATCTCTCAAAAGATTTTTGTTTCATTTCTCACAGAGATTACACGCATTTCTATCAACTTTCTCACTTCGAGTTAGTTGGTATTGAAAAGGTGGCAGTCTGCTCTAGCCTTCTCTAAGCCTCTGATTCACTAAAACCAAAGTCACTATACGAGTCTAAGAGCGCAAAAGAGATCATCCATAGAATTCTCATTAAGGAGACACTTGACCAAATATGCTCTATTCACACAATGTGAAAAAACAAGAGATAGATATTAAAATCCTACGCTTTATCCTTGTGATTTTTCCAGAACATTCGAGTGATAGTTAAGTATTCACAATGAAGATAGAAATCCTGCTTGAGCCAACATCAAACAAACTCTTGGTAGGTGACTTGTGAGATCCTATACGGATCGAACTCGTGATACTAGATATCGATTCGGTCCAGCTTATGAGTTGACAAATGAATTTTGAAAAAGATAAAATTGTTGGCGTGTCATAAAACGGTTTGCATTTTGACACACCGACTAATTTTTTTAAATCGATTTTCAATCTTATGTCAATGGGAAGCCTCATAAAGGTATCTAGACATAGGAAAGCTGAACACGAATTGACGGCTTAATTGGGAAGATAGAAAACTTATCAGTTTCACTCTTACCGTGTTGTCTGCTTTGAGACGCCCTTTTGTGGTAATGAAACTGCTAGTGCAGCTCGCGAAGAGCCCTGTCAAGGAATATTTTGGAAAACTACCTATCACGGATGCAGATATTAATACTGAATAACTGGGGAACCGTGGTTGTTTACAAACCTGTAATACGAGCTAAGTGACAAAGCCAAATGTGTCCATATAAGTTGTTTTATCACTAACCGATTGTGCAATTTCCTGAAAGTGGTTAACATTTCTCGAATGACAAGGTCCGAAGACCATAACCACCTGCTTATACTCGACCAACAAATATAAAAGACATTCGTGAAAGCTCAAGTATATTTTTCAGAGACTTATCTGACTAACTCTGATACTGTACATCTTTCTTGAAGCAACAAAGTATTAAGTTGATACCGTACGTCCTCCATAAAGTGACAAAGTGTTAAAGTTAAAGAATTTCAAGAAAGATGTCTTATTCAAGCTTTCAAGACCAAGAAACAAGAAACAACAACAGTATAAGCATGTTGGTCCAGAAGTAACAAGATCACAAGAAGGCAAGAAATCACAAGATGATGATAAGAGATTGTGCTTGGTTGATGATCTCAAGAAGTTCTAAATCAAATTTAAATATCAAGTCACAGCCTAAAGTCAATGATCACTAACATCAATTCACAAGTTAAAGATTGAAGTTAAAGACTACAAGCCCAGACTTAGTCAAAGCATAGTATGCTAGGTTTAAGTTTTTGTAAATTGGAGTGACCTCCCTTAGGGGGAGATTGTTAGGAATACAAAAAGTACCGGTCACTTCCACCATAGTTAGTCATTTCTCATAGATTAATCATATGTAATTTTAGTAAGCTAACGGGCTAAAGGCTCATGGAAAGCCCATGTCTAAGCCCATGGCCGGGCCTTACATGGAAATATTTATATACCCTCTCCACACATGGAGAGGTGTTGGTTGTTGGTTCATTTGACACACATAATCTAATCTTTCTTTTTTTGTTACTTTCTCTCACTAGAACCATCCTCCTATCCACTTTCTCTCTCTAGATTTCTTTATTGTTCTTTGGTGTTATAGATTACTAGTATTCTATACTCTGTATGACTTGAAAAAAACAAACAGTCATAATGACCCAAATGTGTGACCGCTGTTGAATGAGTCAGAATTAAGATCAGGTAAAAGCATTTTGAAAAAACAAACACCACCTTAGTTTAGAACGCAGTTAGTACTCCAATATCCCCATATCTTACAATTATTTAATTAACCTACTATCAAGTTTAATTGATTGTGAATTTTTTTTATGCAATAGTTCAATGATGATGTGGCAATATATTGCACCTTTAAATATTCTATAGGTTGGAGATGCTGTTAGAGGCTAAGGTGTCATAACACCATAACATCGTCACATCAACTTTTAATATTTCAACACCAACACCCAAAAAAAACCTGCAGTAATAACACCATTTAAACATCACTTTTAGGACTCACCTTTTTTGCAAACAAATTAGTTTTTCATACATTAAAAATAAATACTTTATAAATTATAAATTCATTATAATATTTTCTTCATACAAAAAAACCCACTTCAACCCAACTTAAGCCTAAAAAGAGTAAAAAAAAGGTTCGTCTTCTTCCTTTACCACCTGCACACACACTTCACACACACTAAAATACACACACTTCACGCACGCATTGTCAACACACACACACCCTACAAAACAATTAAAAACGTAAAAAAAGTCACGTTAAGCTGCACGTTTGTGCAGCAACTTGGGGCTTAACGTTTTTGGCCAACATGGGGGGGGGGGGGGTATCATAATGCCCATAACGCCGAGGCCAGCTGAACAACACCGGCCATGGCGTTATGATACCGTAGGCTCTTATACCAACTAGCGAGGTGCCATTTCTATAATACATTGCACATATACTCATTCTCTCAGATCACATCTCAGTCTCTGTTCTAGTACATCTCTCTCAAACACAGTTATACTGATATTCTATCTTCTCTTTAAGGTTTTTAATTATTATTAATGTAAGTTCTTTATTTTAATAAGTAAGACTATAGTATCTTTGTAATAAGGAGAAATATCTTAAAGTGAAAAATAGCATATTATCCAAAGAATAAGGACTAGATTGCAATTTAGGGAAAATAAAGGAATGGAAGCTAATCCTTCCTACTCCTATAAATACCCTCCTAATCAACATTAAGGGTTAAGGCTTGTAACTCTTACTTTCCCTCCCATTTCTCTTTTATTTAAAATATTTTAAAATTTGTGAAGGTCTGGTCTTCCTCTCTTAATTCTCTCAATACGAAACCTTCATATATCGGTGATCAAAATAAATATGACAAAAAACAAGTGGTATCATACACCATTAGAGATTAAGAGTGATTGATTTCATGATTTGGTGCGTTATTAAGCTTTAACGTGATGCAATTTGATAGTTTTCGATGGTTTCGAGTGGTTATTTGAGCTTATTAAGCATTTTTGACGTCTTATATCAAGGTTACACTCGTTTTCGACAACAATTATGGCTAAGTCGTGATTATTTTGGTTGATTTGAGCATTTTCGGAATCATTTCTTTTGTAATCTACAATTTCGACAAGGTAATAGATTGATATGAAGGGAATTGTTGAAGCTTATACGAGTTTTCAGTTTTATCAAAACATGTAGATTAGGTGTAATTCTCATTTTCGGTATTTGTTATCAGATAGTATTAGTTACACAAGTTTTTGGTTATATCAAAAATTGTGTATTAGGTGTAACACCCCAAAACCAGTTTATAAGTATTTTATTACGATAATGCCATAGAATGAGTTTGACTATGACTTTATAAGTTTGAATGCGTTGCGTGATTGGTTATTCAAACCCGATAGTTAACTATAAGTTAATATGTTATGAAAATGGTTTAGAAAATATTGTGTGTCACAATTAGGAAGAAAGAGGACACGAGGGACCTAAAGTGTCATTAGACCAAAGTCCTAACTAATTTATAATTATCTTATAATTTCCTTGGCATTCTACAAAGTTCTAGTAGTGTTGGTGTTTTGGGTGTGACGACACAACAAGAAAAAGAGAGGGAAATCAAGAAATAATAATGATTATGTGATGGTGTTTGAGGGTTACAATTCAAGAGATAATTCTAGCTAATTCATTCCCGTAAATAAGTAACCTCTAATTATATGAAGTTAATTGAGAAATTTAAAATTAGGGTTCATAACCCTAATTTAGGTTTTAGGTCATAGGTTATTCCTAAAAATAGTATCAAGATGTTTTATTAAATAAAGGATTAAGTTAATTTGAAGATTTAAGAAAAGAATTGGGGTTTTACATCAAGATCAATAGATGATTAAGGATGAAAATGGGAAGATATGGTTTGAATAAACCCATGTTATTGATATTCTTTGATATGAATCAATAGGAGATTGTAACTGATTTATTGAGTAAGATCAAGTAAGGATAAAGATGATGATGTTCATGGTTATGGCTAAGGAAGCCTAGGTAAGTAAAATAGTATTAACTTCTTGTTGTATCAATTTATCATATTATGCCTTGCATGTTAGTTATGTTATTGTTTTGGAAGGGATGAATTAAGGGACTTAAGCAAGATGTAAGAGTTAGACTAGTTAGATAACTAGTTAAGGTAAATGTTTACTTAGGCTTTGCATTGGATAGGTAATGAGTATGGATTTGATGATTATTGCAATTAGAATGAATAGCTTATGAGGGGGGGGTATTCAATGCAGATGATACTCTTATACCTCGAGGATTTGTTTTGAGGGAATGTGAATGCTTGTATAATGAATTAATATGATGATATGTTATTACCTATTACTAACTAAGCAAAATCTTACGTGTTTAAGTTGCGATGTTTTGTATGTCCAATGTGAAGAAGGTAAAGGCTCAAGAATGAGCATTGTTTGGAAGGTGTAATTACTTGTAAATTGTAAGCATAACGTAGGATGCTGAGCTCGAGTTAAGGTTGAACCCCCAAGTGTCGTAAAACCCTTTGTAAATGTCTTGTTAATGTTGTTCAAGTCAAGCTCTTATAATGGAATAATGGTTATGTATGTCTTTAAAGTGTTTTATGTGAAACAGGTCAAACGGGGTATTTGGAAAACCATAAGAAATGTTTTTGGGTCATTTAGACCACAAATGTTTATGATAATGTTGTATTATGTAGTTTTAATGAATTCGAGAAAGTTTCATATAAATATCGAGTCCGGGAAGTTAGTTTTTCGTAACAAAATGTCAAAAATGAGTTTGGTGAGTGTCCAAGAGTAGGGAGCCACCCGACACGGCCTTTAGCGGGCCTCCGGCCGCCCGGCTGGCCATCCTGCCGCCCGGCTGGCTGGTCTTGTAATTTTTAGAATTTTGTTTTCGTCGTAAAATGCAAACCGTAAAGAGTTAGAACGAGTTCCTTATATCATTGGAACGCTTATATAGTCTACTTTATGATAATGAAACTTTAAAGGGTCTAATTGTAATGTATTTTAAAAAGTATATTTCAAGGGTCTAATTGTAATGTATTTCAAGGTCATTCCCGGTCTTGCGTTTCCGCAAAGTTTTTAATTTCGGGTCAAATTTTGAGTCTGGAAATGGGCGTTTCATTAGGATCGAGTTTCATTTTCGGAATAAGCTTACAAGTTTTAATAGATACACGTATTTTCGGTTATATCAAAATTCATGTTAGGAAGATTATTTTTGATATACACATAACACACTTGACACAATTTCAGTTTTATCGAAATTGTGTTCAACGGGAAAAAGGACAAGTTTTGACATCATAATACGGATTTATGAATCGTAAAGTGCTCATTTATTTCGGTTCTATCGAAATTGTGATCATTTTTCGACTTCTAAGTGCAAAAACCACATTTTTGGTTTTATCGAATTTGTGATTGTCTTTTTCAGAAATACTGTACATGGATCAAATTTCATCGAGATTGACATCATTACGGTTTTATTGTGATTGATAATTCGAATTTTGATCGAAAATGTTTTTCAAAAAGTGTGTATATCAAAATTTAGATAAGTTTCGAAATTTATTCCTAAGCTGTCCGAGATTAGTAGTGTCCAAGAATTAGTAGTGTCCAAGAAAAGTTTCGAAAATTGTTTCTATGTTTTCCGAGAAAAGTAGTGTTTGAGATATTACTTTTACTGAGATCCTTGATATCCGATATTGGATAGATTTGAATTTTGAGTATTTTTGACAAAGGTGTTATCGAAATTTATCCAAGTGTGCTTATTAGACAAGTTGCTCAATTCCGAAATTACACATTGAATTTGTGACACGTGTCTTATCGAATTTGTCAAATTCGACAAGGAGTCAAATTCGATAAATTGTGAAGTTTCTTTGAGAAGTAGATTGTAAATCACGAATAGAACTCTTTTTCGTCTATAAAGATCCAATTTTTGAGTCACAAAACATGTCAACTTCAAATGCACATCAATAATCTCTTGCAGATGGCGGTTCTTAGACTAGACCTCCGATGCTTAAAAGAGGTAGTTATATACCATGGGCAAGTCGTTTTAGAAGGTACCTCAATCGAAAGAGAGAAAACAGAAAGTGGCTTAACAAGGCAATTGATGAAGGTCCATATGTGTTCAAAAATTTCACTCCTGATGATTCTCAAACACCAAGGCTGCAAACAGAAGATGATTTGACAGGAGATGATTTGAAACACTATGAAGCCAAGATTGAAGCAATGAATTTGATTTTAATCTCTATCCCAAATGACATATATAACTCTGTGGATGCTTATACTACTGCACAAGCCATGTGTCAAAGAGTTAAACGCTTAATGCGAGGAACTGTGCAAAACAAAGTTGACTGGGAAACATGATTCAATAATGAGTTTGATCAATTCATTACTGAACTAGAAGAAGCACTTGTGTCAGTCTACAATCATTTTGCTCAGTTAATGAATGACCTGGAATGAAATGGCATCAAATTTCCACCAGTTAATGTCAACACAAAGTTTCTAAACTGTTTACAACCTCAATGGCTCAAGTATGTCACTTAAGTTCATATTGAAAAAAGGTTAACAGAAGATTCATATGATGATTTGTTTGATTATATTTCCCAATATGAGAAACTGGTCAACGCATCTAGAGCAAAGAAATTGGAAAAGTCTCATGATCCTCTAAGCGTTGGGTAGCACAACCGTGTTCCTCAATCTAGTATTCCTCACCTAGTAGTTCTCTCATCCTTCTTCAGTAGTTGAATACATGATTGAAAATTACACGGATGCATTTCAAAATGATTATGAAGATCTACTTATTTCTGCAATGATGTTACTCACTCGAGAAATCACTCATCATTTTTCTAATCCAACAAACAACCGTCTTCGTACTTCTTCCAACACCAAAAACCAAGCAATTGTGCAAGGTGACAAAGTGAATATTCAAAGCCAAAATTCTATTAATGATGGCAGAAATACAAGAAGTTCATATGTTCAAGAAGAAATCATTGAGGGTAACAATGTTCAGAATGATGTTGGGAACATACAGAGAACTCTTCGAACTACATCTTTCAGGAACAACTAGTAAAATGTTTCAAATACTACAATATAGCAGTAAAGAAAAAAAAAAAGGGTCCATATTATGCTCGTAATTGTCCAAAGCCAAAACTTCTAGATTCAAAGTACTTCATGGAACAGATGTTGCTAGCAAAACAGGATGAAGCAGGAGTAACTCTTACCGATGAACATAATGACTTTCTTATTGCTGATGCTACTCGGATGGAAGAAATTGAGGAATTAAGTGCAAATATATGCTTGATGGCCAGAATTCAACCAGTAAACATTGATTCTGATGTAGGGCCAAGCTATGATTCTACATTCCTTAGTGAGGTACAAAAATCATCCACTAGTTATGTGAATCCATTATTTGCTAAAGATAATCAAGAGCAGAAGTATCCGAAGCAACCTAAAATTATTAACGATACAATTGGTGATGATCAAATTGATAGCAATATTATATTTGATGAACCAAATGTAGATGTTAATAGTGGCAAAGTTGAATAATATAACAATGTTCAAGCATCATATGAATTAGAGAAATTAGCTAGAAATGCTTATAAGGAAGCTAAGAAACAACAAATAAATGCAAAAAAGTAAAACAACAAAACAAAGTTTTAACACAACAACTTGAGTTGTATAAGGAAAAGGTTTGGGTTTTTGAGATGACCAAAGGAGATAATGCTACCTTTTTAAATGAATTCATTGAGGCTGACAATAAAGCAAGGCATTTAGAAAGGGATTTACAAACTCAGTTTATTCATGATCGGGATGTTATTCAAGATCTAGAACAAAAACAGGATAATTTACAGTTGTCTATTGTCGAATTAAAGAGACAAATTGTGGAACTTCAAAAAACACAAACGATTTTGAAACGAAAGATGAGTGAAAATGAAGATAAATATCATGATACAGTTCTATATCTTGAAGCAAAAGCTAAAGAAAATGAAAACGTGGTGTTAAAAATCGGTCGATCGTTACAAGCAATGTTCATGCTTGGACCAAAACCAATGTCATTTTATGATCCAACTCTTTCTCTCTCTCTCTCACTAGATAACTCTCTCTATATCCTAAAATCCTTATACACTAAAGAAATCAATTTATCAGAATCTAAAAATATATGATGCTCTTATTTTGGTAATATGAAAATTCATGTGAATGTAGGGAACAGCTGAGGACAACTCTGATGATGCAACCACAGTCCAAAAGAAAAATGGACAACAAATTTAAGGATCCAATTGCTATTAAGAAAAAACAAAATGTTCGTATAATTGATTACAACAAATTAAACGCTCTTTACGAGGATTTTGTTCCACAAAAAGAACTATCTGCTGAGCAAAAATATTTTTCATCTACTTTATACCTTCTGAAAATCCTTCAAATGCGAGTACATCGACTTCACCTTCGGAAACAAAACCTCGTGTGGCTTCAATGCCTAGTTCAAATCCAATGCAAGTGTATTTGAATAAAATGGAAAATGATTTTAAACGTTGTTTAATTATTACAAACAAATTTTAAACGTGAAAGCATTTTCTTCACAACTCCAGAAGAAATACGATTAACTAAATTTTGGTCAAAAATAGGTTAAAAAAACCAATTCCTTTTATGAATGCATTTGAATTTAAAATCTTTTAAAAACAATTTTCAAAAGACATAAAAGTAATGAAAGATGTTTTTGACTCAACAGAAAGTGCTCTTAGTGCAACATGAAAACAAAAATAAGCGTTTGAATGATCAACTCTTGGAAGCAAAACTCAAGCATGAAATCAAATGTTATGTGTTGTTGAGTCATGAATGTGTAAACAATAATGTGCAAGATGAAATTGAGAAAATTCAAAGGGACTCCATTGAAATCCAAGAGGGAATGCAAAAATGAATAAACATTCTTGAAAACGATGTTCAAAGATGTCAAAAACAAAGTCTTGATTTCGAATTACAGATACAACATGAAAAAGAAAACACAATGTAGAATATTTCTTTGAAAACCGTTTGTGAAAACCTCTTGGATAACCAAAATGGAAAAACTTGAGAATGAGAACGTGTCTTTAGAACTTAAGGTACAATCTTTGATAAAGGAACGAGAAAATGTCAAATTAGAGTATCAAAAACTTTTCTATTCAATCAAAAAGACACAAACTCAAACCCAAGGGGAACTCAATAAATTGATTAAGCATGTTAATCAAAAGACCTATGCATACGCAGAAGTACGTGCAGAGAATCAAGATCTTTTGATGACAATATCTGAGTTAAAAACCAAACTGAAAAATGCTGAAAAAGGTAAGTCTGTGAATACTAAGTTTGACAAAACCAATGTTTCTAATCAACTTTCTTTGTGTTACACCGCTAATAAATAAGTCTTTCAAACGAAAATTATTGCTCCTAAAACAGAAGAGAAACATGTTCTGTCAAAAACAGTCACTTTACAGACTTCACCTAACAAAAAGAAAGATGTTGAAACAAACAAAAATGTCATAGCACTGGGAATGTACAAAGTCAAGATTTCAAAGAAACAGGAAACAAATACAAACAAAGGCTAAAGTGTTTTAACCATCTACAGACGAAAGCTGTTGTACTCTAGTGTTAGAAGACCATAGAATAGAGATTCACCATTCAAGAATAGTGTCTTATCCAACACTAAGAAATCATCAGAGAAAGTAGAAGTTTATGTTAGGACAAATAAAAAGACAGATGTTGCATCTAAGAATGTTGTCTCAAACAAAAAGATTGTAACTGAGGTTTGATGTTAAAAACACTCTTAAAGCGAAGGATGTATTGTGTGGTTTCTGTGCTAAGAAATGTGGCTTATTCCCTTCATGATAATGTCTTTGCGAATTATAAATGGAATGTGGCAATCGGAAAAGTTAAAAAGAGCTTATTCACTATCTCCTAGAACAACAAAAACAATAATTTGAAGATACTACTCCGTAGTTTCAAAGACTATACTTTTCTGTTACGACTATATCCAATCTAGAGACCCTTAATACTACTTGCCATAGTTTTCCCAAAAACTAATATTATGCTGCAGTACTCCTTAAGAGTCAAAATAAGATACTAGTGCGTTTAAAGTCAATTTCAGAGTAATTTTTTGCGTCAAAGAAAGTTCCACTACCAATACATGAAGAACAAAATAAGAACTAGTCAAATATGGAAAAAGTGATACGAATTACAACCAAATGTTATTTGGCCACCTATTAAGACGACTTCGAATGTTGTTAATAGTAGAAACATTGTTAATACATCGGTTTCTGTTAAAAAATGGGTACCAAAACACCACGAGAAGTTGTCCATATGTTGGTATCTTTATGTGTTACAGGTAGTTCAAATCGTTATGTGGATTGTTGATAGTTTCTATTCAAAATATATGACTGGTGATCATTCACTGCTAAAAAATTTCGTTGAGAAATTCATGGGCACAGTCCGCTTTAGAAACGATCACTTTGCAGCAATCACAGGCTATGGCGATTATATACAAGGCAATATGTCGGTAACCCAATATCACCATCACTTCACCATTGATACAAGAAATATAGATGAGAAGATAATAAGAAGAATTTTAGAGAGAAGTTAGAGAGAGAAATAAAGAGAGAAAAATGAGAATGGTTGATTAACAATGAAATCTACAAAGTGAATCCAAAGCACCGCTCTCCATCCTTGGAGAGTGAATTATAGTTAAAAACAAAAGCTTCATGCATTTGGTGTTTCTCTGGCCGGGCTTGGATTACTTGGGCATTCCCCGATCCACGTGACCGATTAGATTAAACAAAAGAGACCCGTTAACCCGACCTAGACCTATTACAACGTATAATTAGATTAATGACGATGACCTAATATAATTAATGAACGGACTACCTTATTCGACTCAATTATTTGTGCTAACAATCTCCCCCGAAGTAATTCATTTTGACACCCTTCAGGAGATCAAAGAGAATTGTTTTTTTTTTGCTTTTGTCGTTGAGCCTCGTGTGATCTTTGTCACTGTCTACGTATATCTTGTTCCTATCATGCTTTTGTGATCTGATCATTAGCCTTTGTCATTGTCTTTTGACTTTGGTCTTTTTTCGTCCGAGATCTTTAAATCTTTATCCTTCCGTCTTGATCGTCTTTGCCACCTTACGATCTTGTGTCTTGACCAACATGCTCATACTTTGCATCATCTTGAAAGCTTGCTAACAATCTCCCTTGATAGACTTGATATCTTTGAAGGAAGATCTTGTATATCAGAGTTTGTGCGGAAGTCTTTGTCTTTAATTCTTGAGCTTTCATGATTCTTGAATCTTGATGCTTATGGAATGTCTTTGTAGTTTGAAAGCTGAGCATGTGGTTATGATCCGAAAAAAAAACTTCAGCTGGAATGAGGCATCACCATCTCCATCTTTATGTATCCTGAAATAAAACAGTTAGCAATAAAGCGTGTGGACGAATATGGCTTTGTCATTCGTCCAGATTTGGTTAGATTAACCTCCGGTTCCGTAGGACCGTTTTACAGTATAAATATTGTACCTGTGATCAGGTAGATTCAAAGAATCTCCTTGACAGGGTTTCCAGCTCAAAGCGTAGGATCTTCTAACACATATGTATTAGATTTGCCATGCTTGCTAGTTCTCATTACCAGAACGTCTCAAAGCAGACAACACGGTAAGAGTGAATCAGATAGTTACTATCTTTCTGATTAACCATCAATTCATTTCCTGGAACAAGTTTGATCACATTGAACGACACCAGTGTTCCTTCTCCAGATGACACAAGTTTGATTCATAAAGAATCTCCGCAAGTCACCTACCAAGAGCTTGTTTGATGCTGGCTCAAGCAGGATTTCCATCTTCATTGTGAGTACATAAGTATCACTCGGATGTTCTGGCAGAATCACAAGGATAATGCGTAGGACTCTTGTTAACAGCTTGTGAACTAGTTGATGTTCAACAAGTGTTTGTCATGGAATGTGTCCTAATGAGATTTATTTGATGATCTCTTGCTCTAGAAACTCGATTAGTGCGGTTGGTTTTTAGTAATCGAAGGCTGGAGCAGACTGCCCCTATTCCTATTAACTAACTCGGAAGTGTGAGAAAGTCAATAGTATCGAGAGTATCTCCTGACCCATGAAGACAAGTTTCTTTAGGAGAGAACTCGAATGGCCGGGGAGGGGTATAGTGCCATTGATCACTGGGATCCATGATGTCTCTTTAATGGTCAGCAATCAACATTGAGATTTCAGACAGCATATGTATTGACCCGGTTTCTCCTAAGTTGTGTGGATGGCTTATTTCTTTTTCACCTTTATCCATACACTTCTTTTAATTCTTCAACCCCTTTAATGCTACCAAGAACAATCATTACTAACACCCTTGTTGTGATTGTTTCACAGTGTTTAAGCTTCAATCTTAGTCGCCTTCTTCCCTTATACACATTCATCCCAAATCATACCTAAGGACTGCTATTTTTACTATGGAGTGTCCCTTGGTGAACCCTCTCCGGTGTTTGGTTGCATCATAGACAAATACCTAACCACCTGACCAACCTTATGACTTCAGAAATCGTCAATGAAATAAGATGTTGTAGGTATGAGATCGTAACCATAAAACCTTTTTCGAAGAGTATCAAGCACTTTGAGTTAGCACTTTGAGTCTTTTAGATCACATTTTAATTACATTTCTCCCCTTATTTTAAATTCTAAGTCACTTAGATTTTGAAATACTGTGTGATTAAAATTTGTCTAGAAAAGGCCATGGGGAAAAGTGTTGAAGCTTAGCATGAATTAGATTGAACTGTGTCATCTTGCTCCCCCTCAATTTTACATATGTTTGACACTAAAAAAAATGATACCAAGTTGTAAAATGAATATAAAATTGAGGTTGAACACTTAGTCATCTTATAACTATCATTCTGTTGAATTGTCATTATTATCTTGTTGTTATTAAGAGACTTTTTGGGAATTGTTTTTTGAAAAACTCCCCCTTCAAAGATGGAGTGTTGAACACACAATTTTGAAAGATTATGAATTGTCAGTGAGAAATTCGTGAAAAAATGTGTTCAACATTTTGAAAAACATCATGTTAGAAGACTTCTCTTCCAACTCTAAGGGTAAGCGCACTTATGCGTACACTTTCCTTTTTTCAAGACCAAGAAAAGTTGATTTTCTCGTTGTTAGGATAAGTTATCTTTATAGATAAACTTTACTTTCTTTTGAAGTTCGGGTTACGTACTGATATTTGCACATAAGCCATTAAGAAAAATTAGAAATGACATTTTTTGAAAGCATTTGAAACTCCTGTTTGAACTTCATTTACACGCCCGTGTCGATATTAATCAACATTTCTAGGGACGTAAATGTTATCGATTTCAAGAGACATGTCGAGAAGATTCTTTTTGAAACATTTTCTGATTTTTTGATTTTGTATTTTCTTTTTGAAATTTTATATTTTTGTATTTGGTTTTATAAAAA